>PVJI01003179.1:0-128677 GCA_004026765.1 Micronycteris hirsuta
AAAAAAAATACTTGGTTGAATACTGAAAAGGATGGAAGATCAAGTAGGCTTCATCAAGGAAGTGGTACCCAACCTTGATGATCAGAAAAGCCAAAAATCTTACGTGGTCATCAGCATTGGATTTAAGCTTTGGGAGCTGCAATTTTAATGACCTTACAAACACAGGCAATGAGGCTTTAAAGTTAGATGCATTGTCAAAATTACCTAAGAACTGTACCTTCTACATAAACGTTGGAGCCAAGGATAATCTATAAGGAAGAAAATAGAACTTCTGGCCAAGAGAGCAGTGTAGGTAAAAGCTATGTTCATATCCTCCCACAATCACATCAAAATTACAACTAAACTGTAAAAAATTATTGTGGAGAACCACCTGAAGTCTAGTTGAACAGAAGCCCTATAACTAAGGATATACAGAAGCTACCTCAAGAACTGGTAAGAGGGGTGGAGATACCAAACGGGCTAGTCCCACACCCATGCATGGTGGTTAAAAATTGGGAGGCATATCTCAGGGTGGAGGTCTTCCCTAAGGAGTGTGGGTCCCAGGCCACACCAGCTCCCCAACCTAGCATTCTATCCCTGGGAACAAGAGTCCCCATAACTTCTGGTTGTGAAAACCAGTGGGAATATGGCTAAGACAAAGGTCACTGAAGACCCAGACATTCCTCCTAAAGAGCCCACACATGGACTTACTGATATACTCACTTGCTCTGAGTTTCAGCATGCAGGCAGCAGCACAAAAGGAACCAGGGACATACAGGGTGATCTGAAATGCCTGGCTTCAGGGTGAAGGCTGGAGGGGCAGCTTTCTCCCAGTCAGAAGTGGGGCAGAATCCCTACATTGTTCCTTGGTTGAGCCCTCCCCATACCCAGCCTGCAGACACCACATCTGAGTCTCCATCACCTGGCTCACTCCATTTTCCCTGTCTCAGTGATTTCCTGAGACTCTGCCCCACCCAACTTTCAAGTCCACCCAAGATGCTTTCAGTAGCTTTTTCATATACATGATCTATTTTGGTTCATGCTTCAGAATTCCCTAAGATCCCTCAAAGGTTCACAAAGCCCAAACAAGCAGTGTATGGCCTCAGTATGCTCCAAACCCCTTAATAAGCAGAGCCAAGGCTGGCATTAGTCTCATCTAGCCTTGGTTCACAGATTGGCCTCTACCAGGTACTTCCAAGCCCAGTAGAAGTAGAACTATCTGTAGATAACTTTGTAGTTCATACCAGGTGGCCCCAGGTAGGGCATTGGGAGTAGCTGACATTGGTCTGCATGAGAGCCCCTCCCAAGAGGCTCCAGAACCAGCACGATCAGTGAGTGACCAGCTTCAGACCACAGCAGAGCACTACCTGATCACCACCACAAATGATGCACTCAAAAAGCAGACTTGGAAGTCACCAGAGCCCAACTAAAGAAAATTCTGCTTTGTGGGGTCAGCCTCTGCACAGCAACTTCTCTCCAATAGTCATGCCCAGTCCTCAAAGCCAATCAGCCTGAAGGTCCCTCTCTCCCAGTGATTTTCCAACAGTAATCAAGACCCAGCTATAACAGGAGGGAACACACAACCCACGGAAGGGACACACCTGAGGCACCTGGCTCAGTTGACCAGGGAAACTGCACCACTGGACCCACAGGACACCTACTACATAAGGCCACTCTACCAAGACCAGAAGATGTAATAGGTCTACCTGATACAGAGAAACAAGCAAGGTGAGGCAGCCAAGATGAGGAGACAAAGAAACATGTCCAAATGAAAGAACAAAACAAAATCCAGAAAAATAAAATGGAGCAAGCAATCTATGAGACACAGAGTTCAAAACACTGCTTATAAGAATACTCAAAGATCTCAGTGAGAATTTCAACAAAGAGATTGGAAACATAAAAATGAAGATGGGAATAATAAAATAGAATCAGTCAGAAATAAAGAATACAATAATAGAAATGAAGAGGGGCTCAAGAGCAGAGTAAATGAAGCAGAGGATCAAATTAGTGATTTGAAAGACAAGGTAGCAGAAAACACCCAAAGAGAACAGAAAACAAACAAAAAAAAAAACAACTAAATAATGAGTATAGGCCCGGCTGGTGTAGCTCAGTGGATTGAGCGTGGGCTGGGAACCAGAGGGTCCCGGTTCGATTCCCAGTCGGGGCACATGCCTGGGTTGCGGGCCAGGTCCCCAGTGAGGGCCATGTGAGAGGCAACCATACATTGCTCTTTCTCCCTTCCTTCTCCTCTCTCTGAAAATAAATAAATAAAATCTTTAAAAAAAAAAAATAATGAGTATAGTTTAAGGGACCTCTGGTACAACTTCAAACATAGCAATATCTGCAACACAGGGGTACCAGAAGGAGATTACAGAGAGCAAGGGATTCAGTCTATCTGAAGAAATGACTGAAAATTTTCTTAACCTGGTGAAAGAAAAAGACATAGAATTTCAGGAAGCACAGAGAGTCCCAAAAAAGATTAACCCCAAGAGACCAACACCAAAGACATCATATTTAACATGGCAATGTTTTAAGGACAAAGGAAGAATCTTAAAAGCAGCAAGAATAATATAGTGATTTACCTTTCAGAGAGCTCCCATAAGGCTGTTAGCTGATTTCTCAAGAGACAGTTTTCAGGTCAGAAGGGGTTGGCACAAAATATCCAAAGTGATGAAAATCCAGGACCTACAACTAAGAACATTCTACCCATAAAGGCTATCATTTTAAATCAAAGGAGAGATAAAGAGCTCACCATAGGAGGAAATCTAAAGGAGTTCATCACCGCCAAGCCAGTATTACCAAAAATTATACAGTAGGTTCTTTAAGAAGAAGGGGCGGGGGGAGGAACATAAATCTGAATAATAAAATAGCAAGAACTATGTATCAAACAACACTCACTTTAAAATGTAAATAGATTAAATGCTCCAATAAAAAGACATGGGGTAGCTAAATGGATAAAATAACAAGGTCCATTCATATTGCATCTACAAGAGACCTTCTTCAGATGGAAAGACACACACAAACTGAAAGTAAAGGGATAAAAAGAGATATTTCATGCATACAGAAGTGAAAAAAAAAGATGGAGTAGCAATTCTTACACCAGACAACACAGCTTTTAAAACAGTGGCTACAATAAGAGACAACGAAGAACCCAGCGATTCTACTTTGGGTATTTATCTTAAGAAACCCAAAACACTAATTCAAAAAGAGATATGCATCCCTATGTTTATTGCAACATTTTTTTTTTTTTACAAAAGCCAAAATCCCTTCGATAGATTTTAAAAAAAGAGGTGGTACATATATACAGTGTAAAATGCCTGAGCCATAAAAAAGATCGAAATCTTGCCATCTGCCACAACAAGGACTAACCTTAGAGGGTATGGTGCTCAGTGAAATAGTTCACACAGAGGAAAACAAATACCGTATTATTTCACTTAGATGTGGAATCGAATAAAACAAAATAAGTAAACAAAACAGAAACAAACATAGATGCAGAGAACATTTTGACGGTTGCCAGACCAGAGGGGTTTTGGAGAGGATGGGTGAAAAATGGAAAGGGATCAAGGTGTACAAACTGCCACTTATAAAAACCATCAGGGGGATGCGAAGCACAGCACAGAGAAACAATCTAGTAACTGTGTGTGGTGTCAGGTGGGTACTAGATTTATTGGAGTGATCACTTTGTAAGTTATATAAATGTCTAATGTTACATTTACATTTTATAGCTGAAACTAATATAATATTTTATGTCAACTGTTATTGAAAAATAAAAAATATTATTAAGAGAATAAAAAGTACTCTATTTAAAAATTATGGAATAGAAGTTGATTCTGGTTTAGGATGAATTTGTATGGTGACTGAATATGAATTTTAAATGCCCACTATCTTCAGTATAAAATATCAGTGTGAAAAATGAAAGAAAATAAAAATAATAAAAGACAAAATCATTGCAATTAAAGACATGATTTGAGAGAAGGTAAAAAATATTCAGGACAATGTAAAAAATTATAGACTAATATATTATGGAATTATTGTTAGTTCCATAAGACATAATAGTAGCATTTTGTTGTAGGAAAATATTCTTATTCTTAGGAAATGTGACTGAATAATTTGGTAGTCACATGCCCAATGCAAAGACAGTTTGATTTCATAAAAATAATTTTTGTAAAAGCTTTTATTTATTTATTTTTAGACAGACGGGAAGGTAGGGAGAAAGAGAGGGAGAGAAACATGGAGAGAAACATCAATGTGTGGGTGTCTTTCATGGGTGCCCTACTGGGGACCTGGACTACAACCCAGGCATGTGCCCTGACTGGGAATCGAACCAGCAACCCTTTGGTTTGAAGCCCGCACTCAATCCACTGAGCTACAGCAGCCAGGGCTGATTTTATAAAAATAATTAATGCAATCCAATGAAACATTTTAAGGTAAAAGAGAAAGAATGTGTTCATCTCAATATTTGAATTTGAAAATGTTTATACTCAGTCATGATATAAACAATAGACATAACAGAAATTAGATATAAAATTAGAAAAACAAAAACCAGCCAGTCAGCCGTGTTCATACCTAGTGGTGAAGCATTATGAGTATGTTAGAGTCGACAAGAAGACAAAGGCGGAATCATTGCTGAACATAGGGTGAGGGGTTGTGAGACGTAGGGCACAATTTTTGAAGTCAGCCATTTCCATGTACCACATAGAATATTAGTTAGGAAAAAAAACTTTTCACTGTTTGTACCAATCGTAAACATCGTGATCTTTTCTTTTTTATCCTCACCCAAGGACATGCTTATTGATTTTAGACAGAGTGGAAAGGAGGTAGAGAGAGAGAAACATTGATGTGAGAGACATCAATTGGTGGTTGCTCCTATATGCCCCAACCTAGTACTGACCCTGCAACCTCGGTGTGTGCCCTGGCCCGAAATCAAACTCACAACCTTTCACCTTATGGGATGATGCTCCAACCAACTGAGCCACACCAGCCTGGGGAACCGTAGTGCTCTTGAACAAGTTTGAAAGAGAGGACACTAAAAACCTCACACAGCAGCACGCTTGAGTAGCTTATCTAATCTTTAAGGTCTTCAGAGGCCTAATGAGATATAACTACTGGAATTTAAACAGATTGAGTGTTAGTGTACCTGAAAATATATAGTCTATGAAAGCAGGGGATTTGTATATTTTTTAATCTCCAAATAGTCAGACTTTAAGAGTGTGAGGCATACAGAGAGGGGCAAAAGTAGTTTTACGGTTGTAAGTATGCAAAACAGAGTTTACTTTACATTATTATTTATTAATTATTATATTATTTTCCACGTGAACAACCATAAACCTTTTTCCCCCAATCCTATATAGATATTCAATAAATATTTGTTAATCAAGTTAGTGTTACTAACCAAATGAGGCATTGTGAAGATTCAAATAAACGAGATAATGTACAAAAAGCTTTGAACACAAAGCCTAGTATACATAAGTATTCAAATTTAAAAAGAAAACACAGTTATCATAGTCATCAATATTAGTTGTATTACTATTATCATAATCAATAATTCAACTAATAACTTCACATTCAAGGAGATAAATTATTTTCCCAAACTCTGACAAGACTTTGGAACATAAAACTTCTGGTGGGCAGAAAAAGTGTTTGATTCCAAGGCAAAGCCTCTGAGCAAATTCTGCTGGAGCGAATCATCCCAGATGTACTAATAATACTGGGACAGCTGTGGGAACTGATCTGGGGTTTCGTTGGACTCTGAAACTACATAATGTTAGTAAAAAGGTATTTTATATGTCAATTTTTCCTTTTTTATTGTTTATGCTATTACGGCGATCCCTGCTTTTTCTCCTTTTGCTCACCTTCATCCAGCCCCACTTCCTCCCCTCCTTCAGTTAGTCCCCGTATTGTTGTCCACGCCCATGGGTTGTGCATACATGTTCTTTGACTGGTCCTGTGAACACCCCTCACCCAGTCCCTCTCCCCACCTTCCAGCAGCTATCGGTCTGTTCCATGTATCTATGCTTCTGCTCCTACTTTGTTTGTTAGTTTATTGTGATCATTAGATGTCACATATAAGTGAGATCATGTATATTTGTCTTTCACCGACTGGATTATTTCACTTAGTATAATGCTCTTCAGTTCCGTCCATGCTGATGCAAAAGGTAAGTTTCTTCTTTTTAACTGCTGTGTAGTGTTTCATTGTGTAAATGTACCACAACTTTTTTATCCCCTCATCTACTGATGGGCACTTGGGTTATTTCCAGATCTTGGCTATTGTAAACAATGCTTCTATGAACATAAGGATATAAATACACACACACACACATATGTATTCTGAAACACCAATACAAATATATGTGTGTGTGTGTGTGTGTGTGTATATATATAGAGAGAGAATATATATATACACATATATATTTTTAATTTTTTGAGGAAACTCCATATTGTTTTCCATAGTGGCTGCACCAGTCTGCATTCCCACCAACAGAACACTAGGGTTCATTTTCTCCACCTCCTTGCCAACGCTTGTTGTATGTTGGCTTATTGATGGTAGACATTCTGATGGGTGTGAAGTGATATCTCATTGTGGTTCTAATTTACATCTCCCTAATGATTAGTGATGTGGAGCATCTTTTCATATGTCTATGGGCCATATGTATGTCCTCTTTGGAGAAGTGTCTATTTAGGTCTTTTGCCCATTTTTTAAATGAATTGTTTGTCTTCCTGGTGTTGAGTTGTATTAGTTCTTTGCATATTTTAGAGATGAAACCCTTATTAGATGTATCATTGGCAAATATGTTCTCCCATATAGTGGGCTCCCTTTTCATTTTGCTGATGGTTTCTTTAGCTGTGCAGAAGCTTTTTAAATTCTTGTAATCCCATTTTATTTTCTCCTTTGTTTCCCTTGCCCTAGGAGACAGATCAGCAATAACACTGCTACATGAGATATCTGAGATTTTACTGTATATGTTTTTGTCTAGAATTTTTATGGTTTTGTGACTTACATTTAAGTCTTTTATCCACTTTGAGTTTACTCTTGTGTACTGTGTAAATTGGTTTCATTTTTATTTTTATTTTTGTATGTACCAGTCCAGTTTTCTCAACACTATTTATTGAAGAGATGGTCTTTGCTCCATTTTATGCTCTTGCCTTCTGTGTGAAATATCAATTGATCATAAAGGTATGGGTTTATTTCTGGGCTCTCTGTTCTGTTCCATCGATCTATATGTCTGTTCTTATGTCAGTACCAGGTTATTTTGATTACAGTGGCCTTATAGTATAGTTTGATATGAGATATTATGATACCTCCACCTTTGTTCTTCTTTCTCAAGGTTGCTGAGGCTATTTGGGGTCTTTTTGGGGTTCCATATAAATTTTTGGAATATTTATTCTGTATCTGTGAAATAATCCATTGGTATTTTAATGTAATTAAATTGAATATGTAGATTGCTTTGGGAAGTATGGGCATTTTAATGATGTTAATTCTTGCAATCCATGAACACAGTATATGCTTCCATTTATTTGTACCTCCCTCAATTTCTTTCTTCAGTGTTCTGTAGTTTTCCAAGTATGGGTCTTTTACCTTCTTGACTATAATTATTCCTAGGTACTTTATATTATGTTGCAATAGTAAGTGGAATTGTTTTCTTAGATTCTCTTTCTGATAGCCCATGATTTATGAATAAAAATGCCATTGATTTCTGGGTATTGATTTTGTATCCTGCTACTTTGCCAAATTTATTTATTAGGTCTAGTTGTTTTTTGGTGGATTCTTTAGAGTTAAAAAATATATCTCATATAAGTTTGACTGTAACTACTGACATACATCAGGCAGTATGCTGTTACTTTTGTCCAATTCATGGTTATATGTAGGAGTTAGAGGCCTGCGGAACAGTCTTCAGGTATAAAATCTACAGCTTAGCGATTCTCTCACGAATGAACAATCATTTGAAGATTTAGATAAACCTAAGGCTGCGCTGGTCATCAAATCTGGTCCACACAAAACAGGTTCCTTTTTTAATATACTTTTTGTCGCAGAGCTGTCACACTCCAGGCAGCGGCTCTGCTCCCTGTTTTCCATGCTGTGGACTTGCTGTGGTCTGTGTTTGTAATGGTAGAAGATGTAATAACATCCAAGAAAAGTGCAGATATTTTCTTCCAAATTAAAATCCGAAAGGAGCAGCCTAGAAAACTCAGCTACTTAATGAAATATTCAGATTGGCATTTTATTTTACTGTACTTATTAGGGATGTAAGTAATATGACCTTTAAATGTTATACTTTTCCTTCTTTAGTTGAAAAAAATGCCACAGAGTGAGTGTTCTGTTTTACCACTACATGTGAGTGTCTATTTAAAAAAATAGCGTAAAGGTTAAAATCTTTTATAATCTTTATAGGTTGCCTATTAAACACAATTCAAGGGGATACAAATTTGACTGAAGCATAGATTTATTATGAATAATTAATAGCAATCTTGTTCTAAGTCTGTGGAATGGAAAATAAATAGGAACATGTCACCTCTCTCTAACTGGGCTAATTTTTTAAGTATAAGAATTTTTTAAAAAGAATGATGATATTGCTATTAATAATAACAAAAAATCTGTAGCTTGTATGTTGTGCTTGCTAATTACTAGGTGATTTTGTTTTATTATATAAATTTCTGATTTAATCCTCGCAATAACCCTACAAAGTAAAAATGTTATGTTCTAAATTTTGCAGGTGACAATAGGCAGAGGACCCAAACAGATATTTTGCCAAAATACTCAGTATTATGGCTGAGCCAGACATTTCTGAGGACCTTCAACAAGCAAGGTAGTGGACAGGCTCACAATAGACACGCTAATGAGGCAGGTTCAAAACACAGCTGAATGAGGATCAGGTATGATAGCAACCCTCCCCGCACCGTGCGGTGGGCTCAAAAGTCTTCTGCCTGGGGTTTCTTAAACAGGGGTCTGTTGGGGGTTCTCTCCCAGTCACTCAGAGCATCAGCTGCCCTGGGTTCAAGTGAGCCTTGTTCTCGAGCGAAGCCAACAGAGGCAGTGAGTGCATTAAAGCTTCAGAGCTAATTCCACCTTCTCCTCCCTTTGTTTGGTGTGGCTTCAGTTAGCCTCTCAGATCTGAGCTCAGACACACTTCCAGCTTTCTGGAAAGGTCCAGAGCCAAGCACGTCACAGAAGTGACCCTGGATCACTCCCAATGGTCATGTGGTTCCCTGTCCTGATGTCATACTTGTTGCCCAGACATAGAAATTGCACAGCTGTACTTTGATTGCCACATCTGTTTTCAGCCTTGAGGTTCTTCTACCCCATTATATGGCAGCCATTATGTCCTGATTACTTTTCTGATGATAATTAGCTTCTCAGGGTCCTCAGTGTCATTGGCTACCTGCCTGTCTCCATCGCTATTAAAAATGCTGGGACCAACCACTGCCTGACTCTCACCTGAGCATTCCACGTTCTTGGAAGTCTGAGTCCACCTACCCAAATGTCCACATGGTCTGCGTTCAGTTTCATTCCTTTCTTTAACCTCTCTCTAGTTTTAAAGGGCAGTGATGCAATTTCCTTGTTCTCGAGTCCCTCCAATCAGTCCAAAGTTGATATATTTACATCATCATGTCTCATATCCATATGTCTAAATATAATTTGGCCCACAAAACTATAACAGAAAATGAAATGTAAAAATTGTCAAATGTTTAAAAATATTGCATCTTCAGAAGGTAGAGAATTTTTCATGGTAAAAAATGATTAGTGACATTGAGCATCCTTTCATATGTCTGTTGGCCGTTTGTATGTCCTTTTGGAGAAGTGTCCATTCAAGTCCTTTGCACATTTTTAACTGGATTGTTTATTTATTTATTTTTTTGGTGTCAAGTTTTGTAAATTCTTTACAAATTTTGGGTATTAACTCCTTATCAGATCTGTCAGCAAATATGTTCTCCTGTTTTGTGGGTTGTCTTTAATTTTGTTGCTGGTTTCCTTTGCTGTGCAAAAACTTTTTAGTTTGATGCAGTCCTATTTGTTTATTTTTTCTTTTGTTCCCCTTGCTGTGAGACATATATCCAATAAAATATAGCTATGAGCAATGTCCCAGATTTTGCTGCCTATGTTTTCTTCTAGGATTTTTATGATTTGGGGACTAATGCTTAAATTTTTAATCCATTTTGAATTTATTCTTATGTAAGAAGGTGGTCTAGTTTAATTTTTCTGCACATATCCATCCAATTTTCCCAACCATTTATTGAATAAACTATCTGTAGCCCATCTTATGTGCTTGCCTCCTCTGTCAAATATTAATTGACTACAAAGGTGTGGGCTTATTTCTGGGCTCTCTATTCTGTTCCATTGATTGATGTGTCTGTTTTTATGCCAGTACCATGCTGTTTTAATTAATATGGCCTTACAGTATAGTTTGATATTAGGTAGTATGATTTCTACAACTTTCTTCTTTCTCAAGATCACTGTTGCTATATTAATCACCAAAGAAATGCAAATTAAAACCACAATGAGATATCATCTCACACCTTTCAGAATGGCTGTCATCAATAAATCACCAAACAACAAATGCTGGTGAGGATGTGGAGAAGGGGGAACCCTAGTGCACTGTTGGTAGGAATGCAGACTGGTGCAGCCATTGTGGAAAGCAGTATGGAGATACATTAAAAATTAAAAGTGGATCTACCTTTTGACCTAGAGACCCCACTTCTGACAATATATCTGAAGGAACCCAAAACAGTAATTTAAAAGAACATAAGCATCCTTATTTTCATTGCAGCATTATTTACATTCACCGAGATATGGAAACAGCCCAAGCCTCTATCAGTAGATGAGTGGATAAAACCACTATGGGACATTTACACAATGGAATACTACTTGGATGAAAAAAAGAAGGAAGTTTTACCCTTTGCAATGGTATGGATGGGCCTTATTCTAGGTGGACCTTATGCTAAGAGAAAATTATGCTAGGTGAAATAAGCCAGTCTGAGAAAGACAAATAACATATGATTTCACTCATATGTGGGATATAATGAGCAAACTGAACTAACAAGCAAAATGGAGGCAGACTAACAGAGAGCAGTATGATGGCAAAAATGGGGGGAAGGTAGCGGGTTGAGGGATTGAACAAAAAGGTAAAAGAACTCATGGACATGGACAACAGTGTGGTGACTACAGTGGGGAGAGGCATATAAGGGGACTAAGTGATAATGGAACAAATCAATAAAAATTTTGAGAAAAAATGATGAAATGTAAAAAATTACCACAAAATACGTGGTACAAAGTTTGGAATTTTGTGATATCCAGAGATGGTGAAGGGTGTGCTACTCAAGGAAGAAGCCTTAGCAAACTACACAGAGCCCAAATGTCTGTCAATAAGACAACAAACCCCAAATGGAGTTGTTTATGCTAATCTGCATGTCACCAAACCTAGACTTGACTTAACCATAGTTTTGGCTTTTCCAGAAAGGGATTCGTAAACCCATCAATCAGAAATTGCCTAATCGATGTTAGTTGAAGTAATAGGGCAAACTTCAGCCTTCTTATCTATGTGACTTCCTGTCCTGCACCCCTCTGCTGTAAAGGGGAGCTCCTTTCTGTTTGCTGGACTGTCTGCTGTCCAATGATTACCCTGATTCACCTGCCTCCTTCTCCCTTGCATTTCCACTCCCTCATCATCAAGCCCTCAGGACAATGAGGCCCTGGTCAGCATTAAACAACCTAAGGAACAATGTCTCAGGTCTGCTGACCACAGAGACATTTTCAGTCAACTGGAGTTGACATCTAGGGCTCCACTGGGTCTCAGCTCCAGACCCAGCAAAGCAGAACGACCCCACTGACCACGCCCTTGGGAAACCAGGTAGAGCACTGCCATGGCTGACCGCAGGACCGGGGCAATGGTCCACTGCCCCTCTGCTGGCACCACTCACCTGTAGACCAAACCCACAACTACCTTAATCACCATAATTAAAGTTTTTCAACTTTAAAAACCCAAAGTTAGAAACCCCTCAAATTCAATCCTCAGAAAATATGGGAATATTAATTTTTTTTTAAAGAAAGCTCTTATGCCCAACCCAGTAGCTGTTATTCCACTTGAAATGCAGGTCCACCCCTCTCCACAAGAGAAGCCATCAGTTCCATCACTCCAGTTATCAAATCAATATTTTCTCTATATTTCTCCACATTCCCTTTTTATTTCTCATCATAATATCTGCAAAAGGCCTTGTAGGATAAAGGGAGGCAATTTTTTTAAACAGCTGTATAATGAATGTTGTGGTTTTTCAGCAACCCAACAGAAAGACGTCACGGACACATAGATAATAGCAGTTACGAATTCAAGGGTCTTACTTATATGAAATATTCTTCATGTGGCCTTGACATCCAAGAATCTGAAAACTTGGGATTAATATTTGTTTCCCTTTATGAGGTTGAAACTTGTCCCTTAGAAATCTTAGCATTCTAATTACCTGATTTCTTAGATCAAATATTTTCTATTATTTATTTTGTCACATACTTCCAATCCCTCCTTTATCATGAAAGGACTTTGTCACATGCACCGCTAATCTCGGCACAGAACACAGTATATATTTGATGACACGAACAAAATAAAATTCAGTAAATGAATAAACATGGCAAAATGGTTGGCAGTTTCAGACTTAGCACATATTTTAACCCTTAACTGACTTGCAGTCTCATATATCTGCCAATATTTTCATGTATGCCACCTTAAATATACTATCCAAACTCTTCTTACTGACTCAACCAGGAACAGAATATGTTACATGCTACTAATAGACTTCTTGCTCTGAAAATTCACTTATGAAATCTAGGAATATGCCAGAGAAGGGAGAAAAAAAGGAAAATTGTAGTATCTCTCCTAGAGCCCACCATTTACACCTACATCAGTGTCCACATTGTATCTGCCCAGGATAGATGGAAGAGAGGTCACTTATGAAAGGGTTTTGCTGGAATGTGGAGCCTAGAACAAGGATACTGAGAAGAGAGCTGTGCAGCTATATACTGACGTCAGGCAGCATAGGCTTACAATAGCTCTTCCCAACTGTACATTCAGTGACATATGTTGAAATCGACCACAGTGGGAGTCTTTACACAATGGGGGGAGACAACTGCTGCAAATTTGGGCTCTTTTTGTGGGGTCTGTTGTTGAAGATTTACTAAGATACCTCTGAAGTTATGCAATTTGAGGAACTGGTGATGTTCTCCTAAACCCGAGTGAAATAAGTTGGCACAAAACCAAATGACCAGCAGTGTGAAGGAATGGGGGGTAGGTGGGCAAAAATTAAAGCAGAGAAACGGGAGCTTGTCAAGGTGGAGGAAGGTCAGATGCAGGATAGAAAAGGTGGCAGGAACGAATGGGACCTTAACTCAGTGCCGGTGATGAAGAAAGAGAACAATGTGGCTAATCCGAAGGCAGGCTCCAGTGTGGTTAGTTGGGGCCTCTAAGAAGCAGACGCCAAGAAGAGATTAGGCATTCAGAGATGTATTAAGGGAAGTGCCTGTGATGGATAAAAATCAGACTCTGACGCAGACCTGATACCTGTGAAAGGGAGCATGGGAGAGCATATTAGGTAGCCAGAGTCTCAGACTACCGTGCCGTTCTAAGAAAGGTTCAACCAGACTGCTGGGTGTCCTTGACTCAAGGCCTTCACTGGAGAATCCCACCAACTGTAGGGACAGGCCAAGCTCTATGATCGCCTGGGAGAAGCATGGCCTCAGCAGGAAGGCAGAGATGGGTCCATGGCAACCTCTGAGACCATGTGTCAATCATGTTTATGTGCCACAGCCGAGCTGAGCAGGCATTTACATGCACATGGTACGAAAGAGACTTTTTCCTCATGCCAAGTTTTAATGGAGCCACTCAGAGTGTTCCTTAGCAAACCCTTCTCCACTGTGCAACTCCAGCTCATGGCTGGAACTTCCCTCCTATGGGGCGACCTCCAGAGAAATGACTATTTCCTCATAGTGGATTAGGACTCTATCGAGACCTAGGACATTCTCCCGCCACAGTTATATCCAAGGGCTGGGAGATTGGTTTGCTCTGAAACAGCATTTGACCCACCCCGCCCCCCAAATCTGGGCTGCCTGGTGACAATATTCCATCTTGCCTTGAAGTTGGAGTCATAGATGATGGCTTAAATTTGCATACCCTGTGCACATTATCTGATATCTTCTCTGATACATGTCTGGTTCCTCACATCATGTCTCAATGCCTCAGTCTGACCTTGTAGTTAGTAAGAGCCAAGCCTGACCAGGGGACACGTATCCCAGCTGGGCCGTGTGCTTCCTAAAGGTAAGAACAGTGTCTTTTTCTAACTCCACGTCCTCACAGAGCACTGCATGAGACATTAGTCAAAGTCTTTCCTTAAAGGCTTCAAATCTGGGGTGTCGAAGACCTTCTGTATTTTGCTTAGCATTTCTCCTTTCTTCTTCCCTTATTACTTGTGTTGATTGACAAGTTAGTTTCATTGGAAATGTGATCTTTGCTTATAGTTTCAACAGATGGGGGACAGATACTATTTTAACAGATTTTATTATTTATATTTAATATTAAAACCTTATCTACCTAATATTTGCAATAAGAAATTTCAAAATTGCAGAACCCAATTCACTGAACATTGAAATAATTGTTTTATTGATATTATTTCTTCTAACATGAAATGGATACTTTTCTAACATTTTTACATGGATAAAGAAAAGCATTTATTTTATGTATATAAATAGTGATAATTTGCAAAATGAGCACACAAAAGTAGTGTCAGAAGCAGACTCTTTTGGTATATTTTAACTGAGGCACTTTCTTCTTTTTTGTGGCAAGGGAGCCTTGCATCAAAATTAGTAAGAAAAGATAATTCGGCTCCTAATTACAGCACTAAATATAGCATAGTTTATATTCTGTGAGAAAGCATGAAATTCAAATGAAAAATAAAATATAATTTTAACTATTGTTAGCATTTTATCTTGTGCATTTGGAATAATAAAAAGGCCACTCACTACATTGATTTCCCTCAAAGTCATTCTTGATGGCTAACAAGAAAATCATTTATAGTCTTTCTCTCTGTGGCAGTGATTTGGATGTATAATAGAAAAAGTCATAACACCCAAAGATACTCAGAGAAGTAACCTTAATACAATTTAATTAGCCAGTTTTAGGGTTTTGATTGAGAATGGAAATGATCCCAGTCTGTGCTCCAAAAAGTTGTGAAATAAACTTGATTGGAGGTCACCACTCTCAAACCATATTTATTTTTTAATAGATGAAAACAAAGGCAAATTCTGTATGAGACCTTGTACCTCCGACAGGCAGTCTAGACAATGCCTCAAATAACTGATACTGTGTTTTCCCTTCTGATAAGTTGCTTGTGATTATGAATGGATTTAATGCTTATATACAGATAAAAACCTTACATAACTAAAGATTGTTTTTTCAAGGAAAATAATGCATTTTAGCATCTTTTGGTTTATTGTTACGTTTCTTAATGATCTAAAATTCTAAATACCTACCTTGATGATTTTAAAAGGAAACAGAGGTGATGTTTAGTTCAGGAGGTCCCAAACGTATCCTGTTTCCAATCTCAGCAGTTCTAAGTCGATCTATTGCAGCACAAACTCTTAACCTAAGTTCCGAGAACTGGAATTCAGCAGGTTCATGAATATGGGTGAGTTATTTCTACTTACCTGCCACCAAAAATTATCATTAATTTCAATTGTAATTCAGTCAACAAACCACAGTAGTAATAGCAGTAATAGAATGTGAATTTGTCACTAATAGAAGTACAGGCATTTTCTATCTTATTACAACTATTGGGGATATCCTAAAATAACAGATATTCATCACTCAGATTTTCTCTCTCACAGACCCACGAATAGATCTCTGCTGTACAAGATAATGCCATTAATGTATTAATGCACACATTGTCATGTTATATTCCAATTTTTTTCACATATGAACATGTACATATGTATAGAGAGGTAAATAGGTATACTTTCATGTAACGGGAGGAATATAAAAAATAGATTTAAGTACAGATATAACTGATAGTTTCCTTTGTATCCTATGCATTCTTATTTTGCACACTTAATACATTTATCTTGAAAAGATACAACCTAAGTGCCCGTCTACAAATGAATGGATCAAGAAACTATGGTACATTTACACAATGGAATTCTATGCAGCAGAAAGGAAGAAGGAGCTTATACCCTTTGCAACAGCATGGAGAGCATTATGCTAAGTGAAGTAAGCCAGGCAGTGAGGGACAAATACCATATGATCTCACCTTTAGCTGGATCATAACCAACAAAAGTAGAAAGCAAGCAAAACATAACCAGAGACATTGAAATTAAGAACAGTCTAACAATAGACAGGGGAGAGAGGGGAGGGGACAATGGGGAGAAGGGTTTACAGGAATCACTGTAGAGGACACATGGACAGGACTAAGGGGGAGGAGGGAGGCTGTGGGGGGAGGTGGGGCTGGAGGGGAAGGGAAGAGGGGAGGGGAGAGGATGCAAATAACTGTAATTGAACAAAAAATTTAAAAATATATATATATATAAAAAAGAAAGATATCCATAGGTTTCTCCAGAGTGCCACTGGAGGGGCCCATGTTATATTGAAGGATCAAACTTGTTTCCAATGTTAGTTGGTAAAGTCAGACAAAGGAGAAGTTTTTGCTGTATCAGGGCATAATTCGAAGAACACAAATGTCCTCAAAATCTTAGAAATATGCAAGTACTGTTCAGGATAAAATCCAAACTCTATCTGGCTTCAAATTTTCTGTCAAAATGATCCAATCACCATTTTCTCTTGCTCCTTCTCCGGTTAAAGTTCTGCTCTGGCTGAGGCAGCACAAAATAGCACATTTGACTTCTGGAAATTCTCCCCTTGCTCTATTTGTTCTAGAAAACAGCCTCTCAGACCTGCACACGAACCAACACTCAGCATGTCCTCCCTGCTTTCAGTAAGGCCTCCCCTCACAACTCAAGTCTGCAGATATGTCTGCTTTAATCCAGATGGAATGACAACATTTTGAAAGCTAAAAAGGAAGTCGGAAAATATTTGAGCTGTTAATTTGACATGTAGGGAAATTTAAGCACCCGGTCCAAGTTTAGAGTTACGTAATGACAGAGACAAGATTTTAACTGCAACGTTTCTCAGTGCGGGTTTGCCTAAACCGTTGGTTAATCAGAGGGTCCTGCAGGGCTGCGGAGGGGCCGGACCGGGAAGACTTCTTCCCAAACCCACAAGTAATTGAACAATGCTGGTTTTCACTTTTAATTATTTAGATGGACCTCCCTATTGCAATTTCTTTGAAGAAAGTCTATATTTTAGGTGGGGGGAGTTGTTTGTTTTGTTTTCTGTTGTTTTTTATCCTCACCCAGGGATATTTTCTTCATTGCTTTTAGAGAGAGAGGAAGGGAAAGAGGGAAACATTGATAAGAGAAGCATGGATTGGTTGCCTCCCATATGTGCATAGGCTGGGGATTGAATCATCAACCTAGGTATGTGCCCTGCTGCCCGGGTATCGAACCTGCAACCTTCTGATTACATGAGGACACTCCAACCTACTGAGCCACACTGGCCAGAGCAAAGTCTAAGTTTTTAAACCACTGTAATGATGAATCAATGGCTAAACTAACTATTCATAATTTAGAAAAGCTATATACCATTTAATTATATACAAATTGGCCATATCTTGTTTTACTTTATATCATTGTGCTATGATTCTTTACCCCAATTAGACTGTAAAGAAAGTAAGAAACACATTTTAAAAAATATTTAATGATCATAATACCTTGAACAAAACACATCTGAGTTTAAAATTCATTTTGTGAATGAATAAATGAATAAATGAAAAAAAGTCCTTTTATTTACTCACACTAAGATTGATTTTTTCAACTATAGCTTCTAAAAAAACTATGAGGTATTATAATTTCTTGCTCTTTGGGCTAAGTAATTTTAAAGAACATAAATTCTTGCACAACACTTAACAAAATAAAATTGCATATGATTGTGTTTCCAAAGTCATAAAATAAAGCTGAAGTACCCACTGACCAAAGTTATCAAAATATTGCTGTAACAATAGTTCTTTCAGTGGTGCTTATAGGTCACTTAGTTTGTACCAGAGTTTTGGGACATCAGGAGACTGGAGGGTTGGAGGAAACCTTTGGTGACCATCACGGTCACCCGTCATAGGCCCTTGAAGACCATTTGAAGGCAGGAGCCTCTAAAAATATCAGTCTTCTCAGGCTACTTTTCACTTGGGAGATTTTCAGTGAGTCCCAAAGCACAGCGCTTATTTTTAGTCCCTGGGGGCAATCGGCCTTCCCTGTGGATCTGAGGTCTCCGTCCTCATGGGTGCCTCCAGCAGCTGGACTGGCTCAGGGAATGGGTGGCCCGACAGTGCAGCCACGCTCCATCTGTACAGTCATCAGTTAGCATAACAGGGTTCACTGAACATTCTGGATTGTAATCAAAGATGTCTAAGCACCACGGTGTAACAATCCAATACTTGAAATGCAAACATTCTCATTCTTAAAAGCTCTTCTGCCATCTTTCTGATGGAGAATTCCCTATGGTCCACCTTTTGCCTCAAGTTCCAGAAGTGAAAGTAAATTTCTTTCCCTTTATATACAAAAATGTTATTTCATTTCACCTCATGCCTAGAACTATCATCCTCATTCAAAGGTTTACTTATATGTTCTGGTATTTCATAAAGAGTTGGCACCAGACCCGTGGAGAAAGTAGTACAATTCTCGTCTTCTCTTCCACCACCTGCACTAGCATCAGCAAGACGAAGGAAGCGGAGGAGACATGAATTTCCTTCGTGACAGCAATTTTTCCCACTATCGCATATGGAGGACACATTTATCTGCAGTGATTGTTACATTCGACAGCCGTTTCTTTCTATTACATATGTAACATTGCTTAGAATTGGGACCAAAATAATAAAACATAACACAGATATTGATATATAGCTTGATTACTGGAAAGGTAAAAAAATTATCACTCTTTCAAGTGATGTGATTGTATAACAAAAGAATAATTCCAGCAAAGTTCAAGAGAATCAATGGAAAATTTTACAACTAATTAGTAAATTGTTTGATGTGGATAATATAAATATAGTTTGTTACCCATAACTAATCAGAAAACATAATAGAAAAAGGACTGCTCTCTCTCAAAGAGAGAGTTAACGAACAATTTATAAAAATAAAACAAACTTGACAAATTTATTTCAGATGCTAGATGATTTTAAGGGTGATATTTCATAAGACACGAATCAGAATTATGCACAAATCATCTTGTAGTTAGAAGATTTCCAGTGGACATGTATGAGCATCATGACAGGATTTCTCTAGGAACAGAATCATTTTTATGAGTCTAGTCATTAGTAATACTTAGCATGCAACTTTTCTCAAATCAGTCTGCTTAAAACCCACTTTATAATTCTAACAACAAAATTTTAATTTAGAGGAAAAAATGACCCCAATAGAAAGAAATAATTAACCTTTATATTTGAAAAACTATCTAAAATCATTTGACTAAAAGCTCTACCTTCATTTCCAGGAGTAAGAAACTTTGGAACAGAACTTAATGATAGTGTTGGATAGAGTCCAGATGTATTTGACCCATTAAGAAAATAAATGCAGTTCATTCAAAAATCACTTCACCTCTGTTCACTTCCTTATTTTGGAGATATTGATTTTTGCTTAGTATTATTGTGTGTTATTGTGAAAGTAAAAGAGAAAGCATTTTGAAAATAAAGTGCTATAAATATTTAATAATTTGCAGTATTAATTTTCAAGGACATAAAAGGAATAAAAATCAAAGATTTTTAATGTATTTTATTTATTTTATTGATTGTACTATTACAGTTGTCCCATTTTTTCTCCCCTTTATTCCCCTCCACACTGCACCATCCCCCCAGAAACACCCCACCCACCCATAGATCATGACCATGGGTCATACATGTAAGCTCTTTGGCTTCTCCATTTCTTATACTATCTTAACCTTCCCATCTATTTTGTACCTACTAGTTATGCTTCTTATTCCCTGTATCTTTTCCTCCATTCTCCCCCAACTCCCTCCCCACTGATAACCATCCATGTGATATTTATTTCTGTGTATCTGTTCCTGTTCTAGTTGTTTGCTTAGTTCATTTTTGGTTTCGTTTACGTTCTTTTAGGTTTGGTTTTTGATAGTTGTGAGTTTGTTGTCATTTTACTGTTCATATTTTTAATCTTCTTCTTTTTCTTAGATAAGTCCCTTTAACATTTCGTATAATAAGGGCTTAGTGATGATGAACTCCTTTAATTTGACCTTATCTGGGAAGTACTTTATCTGCCCCCCCCCCATTCTAAATGAGAGCTTTGCTGGATAGAGTAATCTTGGATGTACGTCTTTGCCTTTCATGACTTGGAATACTTCTTTCCAGCCCCTTCTTGACTGCAAGGTTTGTTTTGAGAAATCAGCTGACAGTCTTATGGGAACTCCTTTGTAGGTAACTGTCCCCTTTTCTCTTACTGCTTTTAAGATTCTCTCCTTATCTTTAATCTTCACTAATGTAATTATGATGTGCATTGGTATGTGCTTCCTTGGGTCCAACTTCTTTGGGACTCTCTGAGCTTCCTGGACTTCTGGAAATCTATTTCCTTTGCCAGATTAGGGAAGTTCTCCTTACATTTTAAAATAAATTTTCAATTTCTTGCTGTTCCTCTTCTCCTTCTGGCACCCCTATGATTTGGATGTTAGAATGTTTAAAGTTGTCCTGAGGTTCCTAAGCCTCTCCTCATTTTTTGAATTCTTGTTTCTTCATTCTGTCCTGGTTGAATGTTTATTTCTTCCTTCTGCTCCAAACTATTGATTTGAGTCTCTATTTCCTTCCCTTCACTATTGGTTCCCTGTACATTTTCCTTTATTTCACTTTTCATAACCTTTACTTTTTCCTCTATTTTGTGACCATACTCAACATTTCTGTGAACATCCTGAATGCCAGTGTTTTGAACTCTGGATCTGATAGGTGGACTCTCTCTTCATTGCTTAGTTGTATTTTTTCTGGAACTTTGATCTGTTCTTTCATTTAGGCCATATTTTTTTTTTCTTGGGGCATGTGTTATGTAGTAAGAGGTGGACACTTAAGTATTCACGGTGGGGGGGCAACCCAACTTACTGCCTTTTGGAACTGTATGTGGGGGAGGCGTCTGAGAGGGAACAATGCTGCTTGCTCAGCTCTTGGCTGGTTTTCAGTCACTTCCCCCTCTACCCACAAGCAAATTGGGTCCTTCTTGTGTTGATTCCTAGGTGGGTGGGTTTGTGTAGGTTTTAGTAACCTGTGGGTCTCTCCAGTGAACTCTTCTATGAAGCTGGGACTTTTTTGCTGCCTGAACCCCCACAGGTTTTTACAGTCAGAGTTTTTGAGGTTTTATTTCCCTGCACTGGAACCCTGGGTTGTGTGGTCTGTCTCACTCTCCAATTGTCCCTCCCACACTAGTGTGGGATGGCCTGTTCTGCCAACCTCTGCCTCACCCACCCTAGTCCTCCAGCCACTGTTTTGCTGCGAGTCTTCTCCATCCCAACTACCTATCTCTGCCCTGCCTACTGGTCTGAATGAATGTTTCTTCTTTAACTTCTTGGTTGTCAAACTGCCATACAGTTTGATTTTCTGGGAGTTCTGGTTATTTTTCTTTTTTAAATTTTTTGTCCTTTTGGTTGTGTGAAGAGGCAAAGTGTATCTACCTACGCCTCCATCTTGGCCAGAAGTCTCTCCTAATGTTTCTAAATATAAATAAAAGTAATTTATCATTTAAAATTAGAGGAAAGCTTAATAGAAACATTTAAAAACCCTTTATTATGAAGTTTATTTAAAATGACTGTTTCTTCAACATCATTCAATAACGGAATATGCTAACAAACAGATCAAGCCTCTCAAAAATGTTCACATCACAAGTCAGCAAATGGGTATGGAACACCCACTCCAGAAACTTTGCTGTTCAGCTTGGGGGAAGGACACAGGCATGGCTCCAGTTCTCAGGTAACCTGCAGTGCATGCTGTGGGGGAAAACGATAGTTCATTATCACTTGGGTCTCGTTTTCTAGTGGGAGCCGGGAGCACAGCTGAGACAATGTCCTGCAGCCTAATCACAGTCCTAACGTGAGGGAGCAGACAGATGATTCAGGGAAATGACGTTTTTGTCAAGCACTCTGTTATTTCCCAGGAAAGCAAGCAAAAATGAAGCATGGCTCCTGCCCTTTCGGTTTCACAAGATATTAAAGAGAGTATGCAAATGACAAAACAGCATGGGTGAAAAAGAAAAAACAAACAAACACAGACAATGTGTTGTGATTGTGGGAGGGAAGGAATTTGGAGGAGGTAAAAGGTCTGGAAGATAAATGGTGATGGAAAAAATTTAAAAAACAGAGTGGGGAGAAGACACAATACTCAGGTCTCTTCTGGAATTAGTGAAGTTCAGGGGCACAAGCTCAGCGCATTCAGCTCCCTCGACCCAACCTGCCTTCACTCCGACCATGCTGCACGCCCCGTGCCCCACAGCCTGCCTCCTTAATCCTCTCAGAGATGTCCTGCAGGTTTTTTGACAGCAGACTTTATGCAAGTATTTTAATGAGTCTTCTGGACTAGGTCACATTTAGCTCCAATACTTGCTCAAATTCCATAGAGAACAATTAAAATTTCCTTGTGTAAAAGGGAAAAAATATCCTTCTATTTCTATAAATATATTTCTTTCAAAATGCATCATGCCAGAAATGAGCAATTGATACTGAATAAAATGGGCTATTCTACCTGATATTAAGAGAAATATTTACTAAAATGTTTATTTATTACATCACAGAGACACAGTGCCAGGCACAGAATAACGTAAACAATAGCCAAAAGAGCCGACAACTGAAAGCTAGTGATTTTTTATATAAACACAAAAGTACATGACATTTGGATAGTGTGTTTTACAACTTTATTTTTTTTAATATTTGACAAATAAAGATAGAATAAGATAAACTAGTGTGTCAGGCCCTTCAGTCTTCATTATTTCATTTGAGCTTCCTAATATTTCCACATTTTAGGTGAGAAATTGAAGCTCTGACGGTTGACCATGCCATGATTCAAAGAACTGACAGGTGCTTGAACATGGCATGAAAGCACCTTTATATCACCTCTGAGCTTCTCCACAGAGAGAGTACTTCTCAAACAGCTCTCTGCAAAGCGAAAATTCCATAAAATGTTCATAAAATTTACTATTGATAATGAAGGAAACCAATGTGCAAATGAAAAGGAGTTTTTATAGTTTTAGATATGCTAACTTGCATTTTGAACAACAGAGTGCATGTTTCCCGAAGCTCAAACATACAGGACAGCTCTAAGGGGACGCTGTGTGGCTCCCTTGTGCTGGAGAACACCCTGTGGGAAGCACTCCGCTGACACTGTGAACAGAAATGAGGGGAGGGCGCATAAGGGGGACAGGAAGGACATGTGTCCGGCATTATTTCAGGGCGCCCTGCAAGTAGCTGGTCTTCACAGGAAGTTGGTGCTCCAGGCCAGAGAGAGAGAAGCTGGAGGGAGTAGCCCAGCCCTCCTCTGAGACCATGCTGCCCGGCCCCACAGCTGAGGCTGGTACTTTATTAAAACCCTTCTAGCCTCAGGGACAGTGGAATAACTTGACTGGGCACATCTTTGCTACACGCATATGCACTGATAGAAAACTGGGCAAAATATATGAAAATTATTATCAGATAGTGCACAAGAAGTTGGGATGGTAGAATCCCTAAGAGGAAATAGCAAATGGGTGGAGGCTGTGTCTTAGTCAGCTCAAGCTGCCTAACAAAATATCACAGACTGAGCAGTTGAAGCAACAGTTACTGGTAAGTATTTCCCTGAAGTTCTGGAGGCTAGAAGTCCCAGATCATGGCGCCATCCCATTTGGTTCTTGGTTTGCAGATGTCTCCATGTGTTGGAGAGAGAGAGATCTCTTCTGTCTTTTCTTACAAGGACCTTATATTAGATCAGGGCTTCCCCCTATGACCTCATTTAAACTTAATTACCCGCACAAGGGCCTTACCTCTAAATAGAGTCACATACAAGTTAAGGGGAAACATGAACTTTCTGTCCATACCGACACCCAGGCATTCTGTGGGTGATACAGGGGTGAGACGGGGACTGAGGCCAAGAGAATGCAGCTCTCAAACCTCTGCCTGCACAAATCACAGAGGCCTAGCTCTGGAATCAGAAATGTCTGGTGCCTTTTACCTGAGGCCATGATTCTCAGGTTTCTTCTCCATTCATTACTGCAAACGGGTTCTGTTCTGGGAAGCGCAGAATAGGGGTAATTACTCTGTAAGACACGTTTGCAAAGCTGTCTGTATTTGCCAGATTTGGAGTTTGCCCCATGCAAAAAGCCTCTTCCTTAGGCACAATTTTTGAAAAAATTACAGGTGATTGATTAACTTAGTATTTGCCTGAGATGGTGAATAACCGTTGAGGTAAACAAATCAAATAGTTTGAAATAAAAATTTGGGTTATGAGCTGTCCACAGGGGCTTCTAAATTGATAATTATAAAGTGGTCACAGGAATGGACTATATAGGAAATAACTATGTATGGTAATAAATATGTGTGGTACCAGGAAGGTACTGGAAATATTGGGGGTATCATTTTGTAAATTATATAAATGTCTACTCACTATGCTGTATACCTAAAACTAATATTGATACAAAATAACATTGAATGGCAACTGTAATTGAAAAATAAAAATAAATAAAAGCTAGGACATGTTCCTGGCGATCTGGAAGTCCATGGGCAAGCTCAGGATTGTGTACATTCTTGGGAGAGATCAGGAAAGTCCCAGAACTCTCCTCTCAGGCTGACCTCAAGGCAAGCGGCCCACTGAATATTGAAAGCATGCCACCGCCGCACCCATGGGACTCCTTGGACAAGTTGGGGAGACTTACTGGCTCTTTGTTTAAGAAACTGTTTATGCCATTGTTAACTCACCTCTGAGGTAACCAAGCAGAGACACTCAGGGCTACACAGGACAGGAAATACAGATTTTACAGATTTATTTAAAAAAAAGCCACTAACAACAACAACAGCTTCTACAAGAAACAACAAAAAATAAACCTCAGGATCGGGGAGGGGAGGAATCTGAGTTCCTGAGTTACCGTGTAGTCTAGTTGAATGTGTCAATTCTAACAAAAATGAATGACATACACAACAAATCAAGAAAGTACAGCCTGTTACATAGAAAAAAATACATAGATACGGTCCCTGAAGAAGCCTGGACACTGAAATTACTAGACAGAGACTTAAAACCAGTTTGGTTTTTATATATGTTCCAAATTAAAAAAAAAAACAAAACAAAACAAACCCTTGTCTAAAGAGCTATGGTAAATTTTCTGAACAATATTTCACAATATAGAAAATATTAATGAAGGGGTAGAAATTGTTTAAATAATGAATAAAGTTTTTAAATTGAAAAGTTCAAATGAAAAATTCACCAGTGGGGCTAACGCAGATTTGAGCAGGCACAATAAAGAATGAGAAAACTTAAAGATAGACCAATTGATGTTATCTAATCTGAGGATTAGAAAGAAAAAGAATGAGGAAAAAGGAACAGACTCAGAGGCCTTGGACATCTCCAGACAAAGCGACATTAGCCAAACAGGAGTCCTAGCAGGAGAAGAGAGAAAAGCAGAAAGTCTGTTTGAAGATGGATAATAATTGGAAACTTACAAACTTAATGAAAACATTGACCTACACATCCAAGAAGATCCATGACTTCCAAGTAGGATAATTTAGACAACATCGATACCTGGATGCAGCAATATTTAACAGTTGAAAACAAGGAAAGAGAGATAAATATGAAGCAGCAAAAAGAGGTGACTCATCACAGACAAGGATGCCTCAGCCATATTAAATGACTTCCTATCATAACCACCCACAGAGGCCACAAGCCAAAGGGACCACATAATGAAAGCACTGAAAGAAAAAAAAAATCCACCAGGAAGTTTATATCCATCAAAATTCTCCTTACAATTTGTAGGAAAAATTAAGTCCTGCTCAGATAAACAAAACTACAGAGAATATGTGTCTAGGAGAGACTTATTCTAAGAAGAGAGACCTTCAGCCTGAAATGAAAGGAGATGAAACATTAATTTGAATCCATATGAAAAAATAAAGGGCACCCATTGTTAGGTCAGAATCACTCAAGAAACCAGACAGACACAGCGAGCTAAGGAGCAGGATTTAAAAATAAATATTATTTTCACCATCTTAAAAGAATATATAGTGCAGTGTTGGTTAGAGAAAGTAAATCAAGGAAATACCAGAAACTACCAAAGTTTATATGTATTTAACATAAAATAGGGTGACATTTGTAACTATGTAGGAAAAATGCATTATTTGTCCCAAAGCCAATGATCCACTGATAAGAGAGATCTCGGGGTCCAGAGCACAGGTCACAGGGGAAGACGTCTGCAGTTGGTCTTTGCACCCCCACTCAACAATGCCTTCTGAAAGCCTCTTACCCTGTCTTACCCCAACTCACCTTCAAAACAAACTGTTTGTCAAAGAAGGGAACAAGTAGAAATTAAATTTAACTTTGACCTCTACCTCACAATATACCTAAAACTTAGCTCACAAAAGTTCATAGATTTATACATAAAAGCAAGGACCATAAAATCTCTAGAAAAAAATAAAGGGGAAATCTAGTCACCTCCAATGGCTGAAATAACAGATTCTCATATTCTGCAGGACTTACAAGAAAAAGTACTCTTGCTGCCAGGCAGGGAACCAGAAAAGGATCAGATATGCACCAACTATAAGATACCTTCAGTCTTCATTTCTGAAGAAGGGAACTTTGGTTTTAACAAGTCTCAAGGCAAAATGTCATGAAAAAAGAACGCTTAATCCTCTTATTCAAAATTAAAACAAAAGATTACACATTTTACTCATTCTTTTGGTTTCTAAGTGTTTTGTAGGTCTTGCTTTCTCATGCCCAGCTTCAGACTTGCCTGCGTTTGTTCTCCACGTTACGCTGAAGTGGCACTCAGAGAAGTATATTGTTTTTGAAGTCCTGCAGGGCCGAGTGGGTTAGTTGAGTTACCGGAAGCAGTCCTGCAATACTGATGCAAGATTCATGTGCCCAGTGCTTCGAAAGAAAGGCCAGTATTTAATATATTAGAGTTTGGAGTAAGGAAAGGTTTATTGATTAAGAAAGCCCAGCTGGAGAAGATGGGGGTGTCAATGGCTTCTGCAAATCCATTTTGAGAGAACCCAAAATTCAGGCATTGTTTATTGTCAAGGGAAGGGAAAAGGGACAAGGCGTGAAGTGGTCACTGGGCCTAGACAGCTAGGCTTCAAAGGGATTTGAGGAAGAAAGGCAGAACTCAAAATTTCTAAATCCCCTTGTTCCCGGTTGGTCGGTTGACCCCCACTGAAGACTCCTGTAAATCTTTGAAAAACAGCCATTATTTTGTGCATGTTTTCCATATATCTGGGGCTGCACAAGCTTCCAGCAGAATTCCTGGAATTAATCAGCATGTCTATAGCAGGAACTATCATCTCTGTTCTCCTCATAAGGGAAAAATAGGGTGGGGTGGGTGGTGCAGAGAATAGTTTTTATTGTCATCAGTGAATGACATAACATGATGACAATGTGTCTCATAGCCACCATTTGAAAAAGTTAGTCCTGTTTCTTTTTTGAATCTTAAACCTTCTATTTTATTTGAGTCGCTAGCAAGAGTAGTTTCTCTTCAATTCTTCAAGAGCCTTTCATGGTGAAAATTATTTTAGTGTTATTCAAAGTAAAGCCATGATTATTGTTAATGCTGACATTTTCATTGTCCCCTTCATTGTCCTTGGTTTTTATTTTTCAGAATTCATTACATGAGGACACAGGGGAAAGTGGCACATTTTGTCTTACTTATACTAATGGGAACAACCAGTGAAATAGAAAGAACTGAAGTGATAAGTAGCAACCCATAACATTACTTGCTACAACTTTCCTCCAAAACGAACAATTTATCAAGAAGGGAACAAGTAAAAATTTAACAAATGCCTCTCCTTTCCATTCCTGTCCTTTTGTAATGGGGTACAGGGGAAAGGGTGCCCAGGGAAAATAGGAGAAAACCCCCCACAGCCTATGGTTCAAGAAATGGGGAAGTAGACAACACAGCTGAAGATGTTTTTCATAACAAAGGCTCATTTAATAGCTGTGCAAGGCGGGCATGGCTTTTAGACTATATGTGTAGCCGGGGAGGTGGAGGCCCTGGATCACTGAGTGAGTCACAGTTGCCCTGACTGGAGATGGCAGCCGAATGCATATAAACTATACAGGAGAACTGGCAAATGTTGCTCACTGTGGAAGGACTCAGAGATGAGGTTATGCAGGGGGCTCCCAGTCAGGATTTAAATGAAGAGCAGGCAGCCATGAGGGGATTCGGCCACGCAGCTCGGCAGGGAGTAGGAGAGCCATGAGGGAGGAATGATACAGCAGCCATGTGAGACGGAGAAGTAAGCAAGCACCTACGCGGTTTGTAGTCAGGATCAGACCCCGCGGCCTGGTGTAGTGAAGAAGGAGACGTGTTGCTGCTCTGATTGTGCCTGCTCTAGCTGCATCTGAAGACTCTCCCTTGCCAGTCGTTGACCTGCTGCCTGCAAACCTGGACTCTATCTGGATTCGCGGGACTTAATGTCTTTCCTGAACTTCACCATGATCCAGTGCACCATGGCACATGCTTTTCCGGACTATTACACAGAGGCCGATGACAATGTACCCCAGAGCCTGAAGAAGAGAGCTGCTGTGTGAGAATGGCAACTTTGGTATCTTCTGAAGGGAATGGAGAACTGTTTGCACAGCTGGCTTAAGATAAGAATATGGGGAACTACTGGGTTTGGCTTTGGCTTATAGCCTTTTGGGGAACAAGGGAAGTGCTGGGTCTCGTGGGAAAGGAGGGTTCTGAGCAGGAGTGCTCTCAGCCCTCACAAGGTTGGAATATTATAAATAAAGGCCTGCTCCTTCCAGCATTAACTGTGTCACTCACCAAGGTGCCACATGGATTGTCCCCTGTCTGCTCAGTTACACTTTCTTCCAGATCCTTTCCAACCCTCTGTTAAAGATGTAAACTACTATAAAAGTAATCAGACATTTTTAGCAAAAGAAGGATATAAAGTAAAGTGTTTAAATTATCAACAATAGGAAATGAGTTTTTAATAATTAAAAACTACCTGTTTTTCAGGACCTAGTACAAGAACCTTTATTGGTCTTTGTCACAATGTGTCAGCAGCTGCCACTCTCTCAACTGTTGCTGGTGGAATTCATGTTCTTCCATGGGATCACAAGAAAAGTGTTTAACAGATACTCACACAGGAGATTATGGTTTGGCAAGGTTTACTTGGGTGGAAATCTGTCCCTGGGTTTCCAATGTCTCATCTCCATCTGTCCTGCCTTGGAAGAAGTCCAACCATGTCCTCAGCAAGGCCGAAACAAAGACCAGGGTCCAGAGTTTCTGTCTCACATTAAGGCTTAGTGTTCTGGAGCCTGCGTGGTCTGCTGGAGACCACATGACTCCAGACCACACGGCTGCATGTGTTCCAGGCAAAAGTGCACAAATGAACAGGGAGAGTGCAGGTCACTGAGAGAGAGAGACAGCTTCTTTGTATCGTTGGGATTATACATCTCAGGTTTGGGACAGACCAGAAAGCTTTTTCAAAATAACCTATCAGCTTCCCAAGCTTTCATGGGCTTCCGATGGGTCCACCCCTTAGCTAGACTGACAGGCCTCTGTGGTCAAGCACCTCCCACTGCACCCCACCAACAATCCAGTACCAGAGGGCAGGCAGCGCTCCTGGGGACATATCCTGTACTTTAGGGATTAAGTCTCCTTAATGGTAACCCCGTGGAGTATGTGAATGAGTCTGCAAATGCTGTAGCTCCCTGGCCAAGCAAGCAGGCTCAGTGTCAGATTATTTTCGCAACCTTTCCTTTATTATTATCTGGCTGACTATGGTAACACAACCACCACCTGCACCAGCAGCAACAGCCACACTGAAGTTCCTTGCAATGAGGAGCCTCGTGCTGGGTATCTCCTCATAAGCACTATTTATCATGATGAACTATTATGGGTTGTAGCCATGCAAAAACTTCATTTCTTTAATCTTACCTTTTCCTCTTTCCTTTTAATTCAAACTGGCCTCATCTATCACCTGACTCACCTGTCTCCTTCTCCCTTGCATGACCACTCCCTTAATTATTAACCCCTCAGGACAATGAGGCCTGTCAAACAACCTTAGAAATGAAGCCTTGGGTCTGCTGACCACAACAACAGAGTTTAGGTCAAACTAGAAGTAACACCTAGGCCTCAGCTGTATTTCAGCTCCAGACCCAGAAAGACTGTGAAACCACATGAAGAGACTCCACGAGGACCGGTTGCAATGACCAATTACCCCTTGCCCTAGCACACCCAATCAGTAGAGAACATGACCCTGACCATGACCCTAACTCGTTAGTCACCATGCTTAATGATTTTCCCATATATAGCCCATCCCCTGGAAGCTGCTGGGGAGCCAGGTCTTTGACTGTTAGGTCACGTGTCTCTGGGCATGGGTCACTTCGTAAAAATAAACCCTTACTTTCTTTGCTGCAAACTCCTTTTGTGTCTTATTGGTCTTTGATGTGAGCCTGCAAATGAACACTTTTAGTCTGGGAACTAGGTCAATGTACAGGAGAGAAAGGAAATGTAAGGAATTGTAACAAAAAGGAAAAAATGATCTAGGGCTCTGGGCAAATTATTATAATCTTTCATGGAAATGATCATAAAATATAAAGTATGTAATATAAATACTATTCATAAAACTAATAAAGATTGCTCTGACTACTAATTTTCCAAGAAAAAAATACTTAGCCTAATAGTTATTTTTTGTTAGTATAAAATATTCATATCATTTTGATTATGCAGAAAGATAAAAAGTCATTAACTATATTTTTATGCCATATTAGGAGAAACTTTCAAATATTACAGACGCTTTACCCTTAAAATCTACTGTTATCAATTATAGTTATCAGTTATTTAATGTTCATTATGTAACAGACACTCTGCTAAGTAACTGACAAAGATTATTTAATTCTCACAACTCTCTCAGGTGATTTTTATTGTCTTCCTTATTTTGCATTTGAGGAGAGGACGTGAGGAGATTGTTTGGCCTCCAATACCAATCTGCCAATAACTGGTGAAATTCACATTTAAAACGATGTCTTTCTGGTTACGAGTTCAGGATGTGGATATACTGTCTCCATGACAAAAAAAAAAATCTTCTTCGCCCTGGATGGTGTAGCTCAGTGGATTGAGCGCGGGCTGGGAACCAGAGGGTCCAGGTTCGATTCCCAGTCTAGGGCACATGCCTGGGTTGCAGGCCAGGTCCCCAGTGAGGGCCATGTGAGAGGCAACCATACATTGCTGTTTCTCTCCCTCTCTGTCTCCCTCCCTTCCCCTCTCTCTAAAAATAAATAAAATCTTTAAAAAAAAAAGAAAAAATCTTCTTCAATAAGTGTGGGAGTCCTCCCTTACCTTCATTTATGTTAGCCACTCCTAGTCACTATTTCTTAAATACTACTTCCTCTTCACAAATTGAAATATGAAACTATAGCTCCACTCTTGCAAAATTGTAACAATGAAATTATTTTTCTAGGATCTCACAATTAATAAACATATTGTTAAAGAGTAATTTTTAAAGGGCAAAATGACTCACACAAATTTGAAATTGATATGTAACACATTAACTTATTAATGTGGGGGCGGAAAGATGTTCAGTGTTTCACAGGAGGATGCAAAGAACAGACACATATTTGGGCAGAGAAAAATGATGTAAATTTCCCTAATAGATGCAAAACTGGCCAATATCAGCAGGGCAATAATCAACCCTATTTCCATGAAAATTTGCAATTCTGTGGACTAGTCATTTGTATGATTATCAGTATTTGGCAATTTACAAAAAAGCTCAAAGACAATGAAAGGCCCAGAGATTGCATATAATCCCCATTTCAAAGCCTATCACAATATTTCCCCCAATTCCCTAATTTCACCTAAATCATAACATAAAGGGAAAGGAGGAGGAGTTGGCTGATTTGATCAAGGTCCACAGCTAACTGCCAAACTTGGAATCATTACATATGTCTGTCTCCTTTCGCTCTGAAATCTCACTTCAATTACAATGCAGAAACGCCACAAAAATAGGATGAATGTCAGGGCAGATGTCGGACCACCAGGAAGCTGCTGATCTCCTACAAGTAGTAGCAGGTAAGCCCGTTAACCCTTGTCTCCCACAGGATGAGAAGCCTACCTTAATTTTTATGGAAACTCAACCAGAAGGCTCTGGCTCAGAACTGCCAAGAGCACCTGATGAGGGGGTAAGCATAGGGATGGAAGCCGGAGTATGGAATGGAAGGTGTTACCGTGAACAGCTGGACCTGTAGCCCCTTCTCCATCCTCTCCAGCACATGCCTCTGAAACCTGACATTTGAGATTCTCCTCTCAAGAAACTAAGAGTTTCCAAAGAAATGACCTTCGTGGTCCGAACTTACAGACCTACCAGCTTATTGCTTTATTAGCAAGTGACCCACCGGGTGGCAAGTGTTGAGGAGCACAAACTTTTCCTCTACTCTCTTAGGTTCATTTTGGGAGGCCTGCAAATCAAATTGGCAAAAGGTAGATTAGCAAGAGAAAATAGATTTAATTGAGTGCATATACACTGAAGTCACAGAGAAATGTGACTCAAAGAGATTAGAATTTGGGGCCTATATAGCATCTTAATGGCAGATCAGGAGGAGCAGACAAGTAGTTCTGGGAAAATAAATGACTTACTTGAAGGGGGGTGAAGGGCACTTGTGGAAAAACAAATCGTTTTTGGAAGTAGAAACAGGCCCTTATGAGAACACAGGGGAGATAACCCGTGTGGCAACGTTTGGGTGAGGCGCCCTCACCTCATCCCTGAAAAGGGAAGGTTAATGGGCTCTGGGGAAGGAACGTATGACAACTGGGGTCTTTTCGGAGTCCCTGCATGTAGGTGTTTGGGGATCTAGGAACTCAAATGCCTTCAGCTCAGAGTAAGTTTCCCTCCACAGCAGCTGAGCCAGGACCCTTCGCCACACCCTCCCCAAAACAGATGGATTAGGCTGGACTTAGGATGGCAACGACAACCTAGAAAATACATAGGGATTAGCAAAGAATACAAACCACCTCTGAGGAGAAAATAAACATTACATTTCTCCATGTTCTCCAGACAATTCGCATCAATTATGTAATGCCTTCGATTTCAGGAGGCTACAGATGGGAATATGATTTACAAAGGAAAAACCAGAGGAAGGTCTATCCAATGTGAATATTCGGGAAATGATTATTTCATTCCTTGGTCCATGTAATATAAGGGGACAAAATTGCCTAAGAAGAAAAATGCCTTTCACTACAAACTTAAGGAAAGGATAAAGAGGAAAACATTATAAAGTAATGTTTGAAGATGCTTTCATATCATAGTACATTGATCTTAGAACGTCAAAGAACTGTTTCAGCAATTTTATCATAGAATCACCTGTCAGAAGCAGCAAAATAAAGACATGGCATATTAGAAGTGGGAAGACTCTTAAGTATCACTTAGTCCAACTGCTTCACTTCGCAGGGCAGCAAACCAGGTTCCGGTGAGGCTTCGAAGGTCCTATGAAGCTTCAAAGTGCATTCTAGTCCCCCCCTCCCCTGGTCACCTGTCTGTGAATACCCCATGTCAGCCTTTACATGGGAAAACACAAACCTATCCCTGTTAATTACAAGTAAAGGAACCAGCGTGGGTACGTGGCGGCTGGGTGTGTGTGCTTGTTGCCTACCCCCACCCTGCAGTGACTTTACATGTCCAGATCACCCCTAGTGCAGGTCTGTGACTTTCCTGCCCTGGGAGGAGAGGGAGCTGCTAGGCTGCTATCACTGTGGCTCCCCTCCAATGCCCCAATGGCAGCTGCGGTCTCTGTCACCAGGCCTGGGGACCTCCCCGTAGGCCTAAAAAACCTGTAATGAAGTGTCCTCTGCACACTTTGGCTCCCAAACTTCATATTGGCTAAGATTCTGTTGGCTGGCTGCTCGCTTTGCTTTTCAGAAGATCAGCTAAGTGTCCCAGTTGGGTTCACGAGCAAGTGGGCTTAGCTCCCACCTACTTCACCGCCATCTTCTCCTCTCCCTGTATGTTTTTAAATAGACCACTGAACATCAGTGTAAATAAATTAATATATGTGTTCTCATACTATATGTAAATTTTAACAAAAACTGTATATTAGTTATAGGTATATACATATGTAAGAAAGGTAAGAAAGCACAAATGGGATAAACAACAAATTGATTGATTACATTTAGGAAGGGGAAAAGGTGAATGAAATTCATCAGGTGGCTTGGGTGTCCTCTGTGCTGTACTGGTCCATTTAAAAACAGTAAACATTTCTGAGATGCATTGGCAAAATATTAATGTTAAAATTGCATTTGAAATACATGGATATGTCCATTATTTTCTGTTATTTTGGGTTTATTTGCTTGTGTCACTTAATTTTTACAGTTTAAAGATTCATGATCAGTCCCATTTTTTAATGTAGGTCTTGTTTTAAACTCAATTGTGCTTAAATCAGTCTGCATCTTCGTCCCAGGTGATTCTCACATCGGAGAGAGTCTCCGTCCAGAAACCAGTTGGAGACTTGGCGCTTAGAAACTCGGGTCTTCAAGGTGAAGAACGGTGTCCTCATTATCGCTCTGCAGCTGGCACCTAACTTAATGAAGCAGCTCGGTAAACAGGTTGTCCCAGGGAACTCACAGGTAGCTGGGAGACTGACCCAGGTATACGCTGTGGGGAAGAGCTGATTAGATCCACCCGATTTCAGGTGTCTTTTTTTTTAAACAATTTCACATTCGCTGTTATCATGTACTTCTGCCGTGTGACAAGCAAAGGATTGTGAAGAACAAAAATGCATCTATATCTGAACTATAGATCTGCTTCCTGAATGGTTAAACTAGATAAAGATATGGGTAAGTAATGACAACATGTGTGCCACCTCAGTGTTCACTTGTATGCTACCAAACGCTAATGGAGAAGTCCCCGAGCCTTGTGTGGCACCTCACTGGCCGCACTCTCAGCCTAGGCGCCGCCGGAGTGGCTGTCAGGCTGGAGCCGCACTGGTCGTGGCTGGCCGCCGCTTTTCCTGTAGGAACCTCTGAGAAGATGAGCAGGATGCAGCCGGTTTGTAAGAGTTCGGATTATAAGGCTTTCTGCCTAAAATGCTGTTGCTTCCCTTAGGCTCCCGCCCACCGATCAGGTGCTGTCCCACACTATCCACCTCCCAATTAGCGTTCCAGCAGCACAAACGCTTAGATTCCTTGGACCCACCGTGTTGCTCTGGGCTCCGTGCCTTGGCCCGGCTGTTTCCCGTGGCAGGAACGCCATCCCTGGCTGCTTGTGTACTTGGCAAGCAGGTAAGCCCACCTGGCAAAGCTGTAACAGACATCGCTTCTCTCTAATGCCACAGATTCATCATAACCTGAAACAAGAGGCCAAATCCATTCACCTTGTCCTGACATTTAACATCTTTCACAGTATGCCAAACATATTCAATCATTTGTCGATTTAACATTGAGTGCTTACTAAGTTTTAAGCCATATACAAGGTTTTAAAGATTTAACAAAAAAGGAAGTCTACAGCACAATCTCTGGTTATAAGAGCTTACTGGACAGTGGAAAAGACCAAAAACCAAACCACCCAACAAAATCCAACATGCAGAATGTAATGTATGTATTTAGCATCTGTGATATGAGAATACCATGGATTAAATTAGTAACCTGCTCTGGCACCTAAGGGGTTTTTAACGAAAAGGGGGAGAAAGAAGATGGAATAAGGATGTCCTGTGGGCCTGCAAGTGGCTGCCTTCCTGCTATGTCCTCACAGGGGAGAGAGAGCTCTGTGCGTCCTCTTATCCTCAGAGATGGGAAGATTTAGGAACGCAAAATAGAAATCCTGTTTGAAATGTAATATAACTGAGTATTAAGTGGAAAGTTTGTATAGGCAATTGTATACATATGTCTCAAGTTCAGGTCAAAGGCAGGGATGAAGATTTAAATTTTTGAGGCTTCAGTTTACTGATGTTATACTCATCCAGGGTTTTCTTACATGAACACAGAATAATAAACTGAACTCTCAAAATCAGAACTATCTACTCCAGGAAAACAAAAAACCCAATTAAAAAATGGGCAAAGGACTTGAGTAGACACTTCTCCAAGGAGGACATACAGAGGGCCCAGAGACATATAAAAAGATGCTCAGCATCACTAGCCATCAAAGAGATGCAAATTAAAACCACAATGAAATACCACCTCATAGCAGTCAGAATGGCCATCATAAACAAAGCAACAGATAACTGTTGGAGGGGATATGGAGAAAAGGGAACCCTACTGCACTGTTGGTGGGAATACAGACTGGTGCAGCCACTGTGGAAAACAGTATGGAACTTCCTCAGGAAACTAAAAATGGAAATGCCTTTTGACCCAGCAATTCCACTGCTGGGATTATACCCTAAGAGCCCAGAAACACCAATCCAAAAGAATCTATGCACCCCAATATTCATAGCAGCACAATTCACAATAGCCAAGTGCTGGAAGCAACCCAAGTGCCCATCAGCAAATGAGTGGATCAAGAACTATGGTACATTTACACAGTGGAATTCTATGCAGCAGAGAGAAAGAAGGAGCTTATACCCTTTGCAGCAACATGGATAGAACTGGAGAGCATTATGCTAAGCGAAATGAGCCAGGCAGTGAGGATAAATACCATATGATCTCACCTTTAACTGGAACATAATCAACAAAAGAAAAAAGCAAGCAAAATATAACCAGAGACGTTGAAATTAAGAACAATCTAACAATAGCCAGAGGGGATGGGAGAGGGGACTGTGGGGAGAAGGATTTTCAGGAACCACTATAAAGGACACATAGACAAAACCAAGGGGGAGGGTGGAAGCAAGGGAGGGAGGTGGGTTTGGATGGGGTAAGGCGGAGGGGAGGGGAGAAAATGCAGACAACTGTAATTGAATAACAATAAAGTAATTAAAAAAAAACAAAACCAGAAATACTTATCTGCTGAAAGGCATAGACATGTTAATATTCCCTAATATTTAAACTGCTTTCAGACATGTCATACTGTCTATTTATTCAATAGACCTTTGAGAAAGATATTCTCTTATTCCCTTTAGAACTGAGATTCAATGAGATTCAAACACATTGTAAATGACAATAAAAATAAATCCAGACCTTGCAATACTATTCTTTCCCCACCATGAAACTTCCATCGTGGAAAATAGACATAACTTTTACACAGAATGATCAGGCGATTGGCCACAATTCCGGGGACACAAATTCGGACTTGCTTTAACTAATGCAGGTGTACTGGTGACCTTACCCTGCTCCCTGATACCTTACACCCACAACATGAGTAAGAAAAGGGAAGCCAGTGCTACTGGTATATGCTCTGGCCACATAATTTTAAAAATCCAACTGATTTTCATGAAAACTGAAAAATTCATAATGAAAACATTAAGATCTATACACCTAAGGTAAAATGTCTGCAAAATCTTGAAATAGCCTGCTAACAGTTTTATAATGCCTTCCCCAGGTATGAAAACCTGAATGTCAGGAAAGCGTCCACCAGCAGATGTGTGCATCAGACGAAACCGAAGATGAAGCGGGTCCACAGACACCTGCCAGCGCAGGGCTCTTACAGCGCAGTGGCCTGGGTCACGCGTTCCTTCAGATGTTACAGAGCAGCTCTTAGTGGAATTAGCTAAGGGGTCTGCCAAATCTGTAACTATGTAAAATACTCAGTGCAGTGCCAACATCCTGACACTTCAGACTCTGTCACTCTGCTCAGTCAGTTTGAGCAGGACCTAAAAGAACGTGGGACACTCACTCACCGTTTTCTCCCCATCGCTCTGGTGTTGCCACTGATGACAGAAACGACGAGAACATGTATCATCAGTGTTTAACCCCAGGGTCAGCAAGTGAAAGTGTATTTTCTAGGGACACTTTGAAAATTGTGGACTACTGGTAGTTCTTGGAAAATACAGAAAAAAGAATAATACATGTTTCTCTCTCTAAAAACAAATAAACAAAAAATGCCTGACATTAGTCCCCAGCTGGGAATAAGAAAATGAACATAATTTGACCACATATGATAAATACAATTGCCAAATAATTTAGAAGCAAATCTTTAAAACCTCTGGAGTTGTCCATCTTTATATCACCAAGCTTCGTAGGAGCTCCTGGAATCAGGCATCTTCCCTACATCCTGCTCCCGCTTAGATCCCCGGCAGGTAACCCGCCCCTGGAATATAGCGCTTGGCATGTTCTCTCCACTTCACCGACTGAGTAACATGCGGACAACAACGTCAAGCCACAGTTAAACCCCTAAGGCAGCGATTTTCAGACAAGATCAGGTGTGTTCAGGGTGGTATGGCCATAGACAGGCAGCAATTTTCAACTGGTGTGCCGCAGCACACTGGGGTACCCCAAGATTTGTAAAACATGCAACACCTGACTGTTAGGTCAGGGGCACTGCCCTCTCTTCCCTGAGATTGTCAGATTGAAAAATGACAATAGACAACGCTGCAATAGCTGTCCGATGTGAATGAATTGAAATTAATCCTATTTTTGTCAGATCATCAAAAACTATATTTTTGGTGTGCTGAAGAATTCCAGTAATTGGTTTATGTGTGCCATGGAATGAGAAAAGTTCAAAATCGCTGCTCTAAGGTATGAAAAGAGCCATAATGGCCCAAACATAAAAAGTTCCAGGCAAACACTTTGCAACCCTCATGAAATTCTCCCAAGAAGGGAAAATCTCCATATGCTGTGTGACCAACTGGCTGAAAACATCGCTGTGTGCTTTGTGACAACACGCAGTTCGGCTGTAGAGACTCAGGAGGGCTGGCTCGCGTCCAGTGTGTATAAGAGATTAACTTTATCAAAGTCTCCGAAGGTGATGCTTCAGGCCAGCTCATGTGACTGTGGTCACAACAGCATAGCTAGTGTGCAAGAGCTCACGAGGAAGGAAGACGGCCTCCTTCACGAGGAAAGGTGTGTGTGCAGAACTACAGCCAGCCTCAGCAATGCAAGAACAAAAAGGGCAGAATCACTTGAATGTGCTCACCCGAACTAACTCCATGTTTATGGAACTGGTGCTGCGAACGCTGATTAGACAGGGAAAGAAATGCTGCCAGGGCTTAGAGAAAGACATTTTGTACCAATTGATGGTAAAACGCTGCTAGAGCATAAAACATCCTCCTTTCTACACAGACGACTTGCAGTGAAGCGGAGTCTCTTGCGTCTTCTCTTGATTCATTTATTGGACTTTACCTTTTTCCTGGAGATTTTTTATAACAGGATTTTGGCCACTGGATATCAAGACCACTGAGGAGGCCATGGAGCCAGATCTGGGAGTCTTTAGGGTAGTGACAGTCATCTTAGCATTATGTGTAGAAACAGGCAGCTGGCTGACTGCAGGCTCATGTGGCCGTCGTCTGTGGGAATGGCTGCTCAGCCCTCAGAGGGAGGAGTTCATACACTATGGAGGACAGAGGTGCTGGAAAGAATAATGGCAAATAAGTCATTTGAAGGAGTGGGGAGGAAAGCAGTCACTGGTATTCTTCTGCTGCATTGATAAATAGTTAAGGCTCAGCTTCTGTATTTCTTGTCAATGATTCATAATGTTCATTTAAAAAAATTTAAACTATTTAATGTCAGAAATCCCAGGGTGGGGGGGCTCACTTATGTTTTAAAATGTATAAAGCAAGGTTTTTATTTTTTCTTAAATTATCCACATCAATGATTAAGAATTATGTCCTTTTATTATGGTTTCTCCTTGCATGTGTATTATTACATTACATAATTGCAGAACTCACCTATTATAACTGGTAGTTATAACTTTTTTGTTTTACTTTCTGAAGAGAACCTTAAAAAATGTATTTCTCATGATAGAAGATAGTTACATGTAAACTCGTAAGGAAAAGCTAAGTGAAAATAATACAAAAGTATATATGAAATATGTATTGTAATATTACAAGTACATATATATATATATATATATATATATATATATATACACTTTCACATTGCTTCCCTTTATCAGGTAAACTCCAATTGTTCAAAACATGATGAGTTTTAATTTGGGAGCCCAACTGACACATAGGAAAGCAAAGAGTTTGACTGTCTTACTTAATGAAGAGAATTTGTGTTCTGGAAAACCTACAAGCTTGAACACTTGGTCCTACAAGCTCTCTATTTAACTTGGATTTTCTTCTATGCTATTTTGTATTTTACTTTTGCAAATTAAATTACTTAACAAATATTATCTCATTGTCTTTGCTAAGTAATAAATATCTAACTTGCTGATAAATATGGGTATTATAAAGTTTATGACATTTTATTTTAATTTATTGATTTTAGAGAGAGAGTGGAAGAGAGGAGAGAGAGAGAGAAACACCAATGTGTTGTTCCACTTATTTGTGCATCCATTGGTTGTTCTCTTCTGTATGCTGACCAGGGATGGAAGCCCCAGCTTTGGTATATCAGGACGAAGCTACCTCATATAACCAGCTGAGCCAATAGCCAGGAGAAGATTATGATATTTTAAGTTCTTAATGCAACAAGTGTAAATAAACTTGTTGATTATCATTTAGTTTTAGGACTTAAATTGCTCTGTAAAAGTAATTCTCATTATAACCCTTAAAATTTTCACTGGAGAATTTCTATATACATTATTTGAAGAGAAACAGAAAAAGTAATCACATTCCCTTGTTCAGTTAATGCATAAAGTCAGAGCACTATTAATAGGTGTTCACAGAGTGCCATTATGTGATTTTTATGAAATATTTCAGTTTACTCTCACAGGAAGAAATTTAGCATTAATATCCTAATTTTAAGGATGGAGAAACTGATACTTAAGATGTTAAATTGCTTACTTAGAATCACACAACATCTGAATGATAGATCCAGAATTCTAAGTTCCTTGCATACTATAGTTTAAGTAATATTAAATGATGACAGATGTTTTTCACTCAGTGTCTTATTGACCTAGAGAAATATCTGTTCCCTTCTGGAATTTATAGGCTTATAACTTAACTCTCAGAATAATTACTACTTCCATAAGACTTAAAGCAGTCCACTTTTATTATAAATATTATATTCTTAATACTTTTGGAGATTTTAAGTTTATGTCAAGACCCATGCATTTTACATATGTTCATAACATGGCATTTTACATATATTAGGTAACAGATGGTGAGTGAATGAAAACTTCCCATAAGTTATTGTCTTTTGTAAAATATCAAAAAGATTTACTAACATCATGTTGGTTAGTTAGAAATGACTGATTATATTAGGTAAACAAATGTGGGATTGTCAATGCACCTTACCGTAACCATAAATTAAGAATTCATCATTAGCTTCTCCTCGCTATTTCTGTCACATGAAGCCTTCTAACCCTGACGTCCTGGTTGTCCTGTTCTCTAAAGTTTCAGTAATGATTTCACATATGTGCACACACACACAAGCACACACACAAGCACACACACATTTCCCGACTGCTGTTAAACCGCACTGAGGCTCAACAATCGCTGTCACCTCTGCGGAGAAAGGCTCACTCTCATCTTTGCAATCTATTCCTTCAATTCCTCAAAACTCAATTTTGGGTTTTCTGGCCCCATCCTAATTATGAGTGGCATGTCCCTTCAAAAAAAGGAAAGGCATCTCTATTTTTGTCCATACTTCCTGTGAAAACATGCCAATTATTCTGAATATCTAGTTGTTGTCTAAACAAGATTCTAAAATTTCTGGAAGAAAGGCACTATATTTTATATGTGCCCTTAAAAATGACCCACACTTGTAACCCTCTGTAGGTTTTTGGTAAGCCCTTAACAAATATGGAGTACAAAAGTAGAAATATGTTACAATGGTTAATCTCTGTTTTTAGACAAATTTGGGGCTTAAGTGTTCTCTCACTTTTTTGACAATCTTTGCAGTGAGCCAGTCATTCTGTGTTGTATGAACCTATTACAGCATCAGCAGATGTTCAGTTACACCAGGCTGACAGCAGATTTATTCACGTCAAGGTTTATTTGTGTAGCCATCTTGTCTGACCATATGCATAGCCATTGGATCTCTGGGAGTTATTATTAATTCGCTGACATTAATCTCAGGATGGGACAAAGCCAAAAGAGAGCTGGACTCTCATGAAGTATTCCTGATTTCAGTACCAGAAGTTCAGAACTTGAAACTCAAACAGCACACTATATGTGATTGCATCTGTTAAGCTCTGCTCTCAGGGACTCTAAGTACTTGCTCTTGGCCTTCTGTGTCCTGGTGCATTGTATTTCTTTTCTCCAAGTTGAAAAATCTTTAGTGAGAGTTTTTGCAAGATACCGTTGCCATTAACAGGTCCAATAAAATGCATAATGACCGTAATGCTTCACAGAGAGTGAAACAGATCATAGAGTTCAACCATTCATTATTCATTCATATGAGCCAATAAAACAAGAAAATAATTGGACTTATGGTTATATACAAACTCCTCTATCTGAATACTGAAAAGTCAGCTTCCTAATCATTACGGGTTTTTTAATTGTGCACAAAAACAAAATGTACTACGATCAGATTGTAGGGCTCAGAGATAATAGAACTAGACCAGATCTGTAGCTGGATATAACTGGACAGGTTGTGGGTTGGGACCCAAGGGAAGGGCCTGCCCAGAGCCTGGGAAAGGATGGGAAGCACCTGACTAGTTGGTAACTGTCTTCTTCGCTTAAAAAAGTCTTGCTGTAGAAAGAAAAGTTATTTATAAACCAACAGTTGTTGGTAAATAAACAAACAAAAATCCCAAAATCCTTCTGAAAGAGTTCAGTCCTGCTGCCACAGGTCATTGTGAGATCCCTGAGGGGTGGTAGGAGGGGACCTGGGAGAAAGGAGAGGACAAGGCAGGGGCCACCCACACCTCTCCTCTCCTCCCCCATACAGGAGGCAGATCTTCAGTGTGAAAGAATAAAGGGGGCGGGGGGTGGGAGGGCAAAACTGTTTATCTTATGTTATGTACATAATGTTTGATCATTTCGTCCAGATTTTTCAGACAAAAGTTGCTTACTGCTTACCTCCACACATTGTTCTCTCTGCCAGGGACACTGCCTTCTCCCTGACATGGGGCCAGGCCAACTGAGAGTTAGTTCCCCTCAGAAGAACAACCTTACAAAGAATAAGGCCAGGCTTGGTATACTGTGTAGCTGTTTTCCCTGCTTGACCTTCTTACATTTCTGTGGGCATGCTCATACAATTAATTATTGCCCAGATAGTAAAAAATAATGAATGACTTTCATTAATACACTGGTAATAATTGCTCATTCTAAAATAAAACTTTTAATGCAGATAAAGTCACCTGTAGTCTTAAGGACAGTCTCCCCAGTGGGGACAGCTGTGAGAGTTCCCTTGGCTCAGCACTCACAGCATTCTGGGAGGCCACGGTCACACCCTGGGCACACACGCACACAGTGGGTTTTCAGTGAGTTAACTAATGGGCAACTTCACCAGTCTTGACTGTGCAGAGAAGCCAACTTTGGACACCCTTTCATGTGCCTGAGACTCTGGTCCAGACAATAGTTTCAAAATCAGTGTTTTAAATCCATGGGCAAAGACTTCCTGCCATGGCCTGCTGGGAGCAGGAATGGATACTCACATTTCCTGGCAATGGTGGAATAAGGATTTGCACAGGGAAGTTAGTAGATCTTGGCTAACAGTTTTTTAGGGGTGCTACTGCTATGGGATGAATTGTGTCCCCTAAAAATTCATATATTAAAGTCTCAGTATGCCATCTGCAAGCCACGGAATGAGGCATCAGAAGCAACCAATCCTGCCCACACCTAGATCTTGGACGTTTAGCCCCAGGACTGTGAGAAAATAAACCTCATTGTTGAAGGCACCTAGCCTACAGCACTTTGTCCCGGCCACCTGAGTAGAGTGACACAGGTGCTGTCACCCTAGCTTCCAGCAGGTATGAAGCCACAAGTGTCTTCTGTTCAGGGGAGGCAGAGCCTTCCTGAGTCAAGCCATCACTCCTTGCTGTCTGAGTCATACGTGCCAAGGCAGAGCTGGGCCTCACATAACAATTGAGCAGTGGCTGGTCTCAGGGAGTTACCTCACCTCAAATCAAGGACTGCAGCCAGACTTCTGCTTCTGAGCAGATGTCATCTGTGGGAACTCTGTGTGGTTACTGTTCAGCTGGTGGTAAGAGGTTGGTGATGTTCGCTACACTGCTGGTGAAGGAAACCACTAAAAGGAGGGATTGCTGCCACCTGGGGAAGGACTCATGAGGATCTGGCTGCTCCTGGCCCTGGGGAAGCCAAGGGAAAAATCAGCTTACTTGAAAATCAACCCCCTGGCTGAAACCCAAGCCCCAGCCGTGACAGAGCCACTGACCAGGACTGCAGTGTGAAACTGGGCACATACAAATGAACTCGTGAAGTCTCTTCATCTCTGACTGTTGGCAAAACGGAGTGGCCATGCATTTTAGGAAGAACTCAATGAATACCCTGGGGAGGTACCCAGGAACCTCACTGGTCTTGCTGGGCAGGTTTCCACGGGCAGCCTAAGCAATGGCAGAGGAGCGTTTGATGTGAAGCAGATTCTGTCCCGCGAAGACCCAGCATCTCCCAGGGAGGGACGATTAGGAAAAGTGACAGACTTCAGAGAGTGCTTTATCAATCTGCTGGTGCCACAGCTTCCTGGTATGTTTCAGGATGAGTATGGGATTTTAATAGCAAGATAGGAGAGGGTGCAAGACAGTTGATCCTAAAATTCATATGCAAATGCAAGACAGCTGGAATCACCACATATATCTGGAAATAGAATAGAGTGGTAGGACTAACAAACTAATGAAATCAAGGCAGTGCAGTCGTGGTACAGGGCTGGATCTGTATAGATCGATAGAATAAGCTGAGAGCCCAGAAATAAACTCATACGTCTACCATCAACTGAGTGTTGACCAGGGTGCCACGACAATTCAATGAGTGGTAAATCATGTTTTCCACAAATGCACTGGGGTAACAGTATGTCCGATGGAAAATAATAACCCCTAACACCCATCATAGGAGAACTTAACTCAAAATTGACTGAAGACATACATTTAAGAGAAAAACTGTAAAATTCCTAGAAGAAAACATGTGTATATCTTTGTAACCTTGGACTGTGCAATGGTTTCTTACCTACGACACCTAAAGCATAAGAAACCAAAGAAAAATGAATTGGACTTCATCAGATTAAAAACTTTTATGGCTCAAATGATACTATCAGGACAATAGAAAGATAAATACAGAGTGGGAGAAAATATTTGAAAATTGTGTATCTGGTAAGGGTCTAATATTCACAATACAAAAAGACATTTACAGCTCAGCAATAAAAACATAACTCAATTAGAAATGCACAAAAGTTTGAACAGGCATTTCTCCCAATACTCTATACATATGGTCACAGGAAGATGCTCAACACCATCAGTCACCAGGTAAAACCACAATGAAATAACATTTCATAAATACTAGGATGACTGTAATCAAAAATGTGCAGTGACACATGATGAGGATATGAAGAAACTGGAATCTTGAGACATCAGTGGTAGGAATGTAAAATAGTCCAGCAACTTGAGAAAACAATTTGGCAGTTTCTCAAAAAGATGAGTAATTGTGGAGATAACCGAGGAAGGCCAGAAAAGGGGCACTGGCGGCAAAAGAAACGTCATGAATAACGCGGGTGTCCGTGACCCAGCCGCACCGCACCACCCAGAAGGTCTGGGAATGCCGCCACCGAGCCGCACGAACTCTGTCTGCCCGAGGCCTGCGTGTGCACTGAGGTGTCAGCGGCTCTGGTCCGAAGCGGAAGGATGAAAGGGACGCAGAGCAGAAAGCTGAGGCAGAGCACGGGGCAGACAGCACAGAACCACCCCGCAGCCCGGCTAGTCCTGGGCTTGTCCCCTCCTCGTGGCGCTCAGATGACTAGTGTCCTGCTTGGGCTCAGACTGGCCAGGTTACCCATGCACAAGCAAACGAGTCACAGTAACAGACAACAATAGAATTTACTATTTTCCTGACACTATTTGCTGGAAAGTTAGGCATTTTCTATATTATTCCAAATAAGTGCCCTTTACACAGCTTTACTGATAATATAGTTTAGCCTCACCAAGTGTAAAAATAATGCCCAGCTACTAAATGATAGAGCGAAATTTGAAGAGAGGAGAAAAAAGTTTTTTTTTAAAGTCAACACAAAATTATACCTGTGCTGTTATATTTGCTTCAAACCTGAGAATTTCTAACCATAATTACTAACTACTGTGGCAGAAAATAAATAAATCTCTAAGAGATCAACTAAGAGAATACAAATAAGAAAGATTTTGTGCCAGGGCTCGGCAGTGATGAAAGGAAATAGTTATACGTTTCTTAAATCTTATAGTTGCTCTACAAGTCTCTCACCTGCATCAGCGTTTCACTGCCCTTGCAGCAACCTTCGGCGCTGACCCGTGCACCCTGCCTTAGTGGAGGGCCACTCTTCTTGGCCCATTACTAACTTAAGTCTAGTGTTTCCCAGAGCCTGCACCAGGGGCTCCCGCAGTAGCTGTGAGAGCAAACAGCCGAGTTCTTAGTGGTGCAGGGAGCCAAGAAGCTCTTCTCAGGAGTACAGGGCTGGGCGCTCTGGCCCAGTGACCCTGCTGAGAAAACATGGTTCCGCAGTTGTACACTGACCCACTGTGGTCTGCTAGGGTTGTCCTAAAGGCCACCACCTTTCCACCAGGGCATGTGTACGAACCGTTTATATCACAACCAGAACTGCAGAAGCAGCAGACGAAGCGGGTCCTTAGCAAGTGTATTTTTCATTCGTAAAGCAAATAATGCAAGCCACTAATTTCTTAGTGGGAAATCCAAATAAAATCTGTGCAACACTACAGAGTACACAGAAAACTTAATGATGATGAGCCATGAAATTATCATCAGGTATGGAATAATTCAATTTCTAGTTCTTTGCACTCAACTATCTATCAATTTGAACATATATTTCATATTTTCTAGGCTGGCTTATATATGTATAACAATCTGAAAATATCTGTTATATTTTAAGCACATGTATAATTCTTTATTTTTTTTTTAAGATTTTATTTATTTTCAGAGAGGGGAAGAAGGGAGAGAGGGAGAGAAACATCAATGTGTGGTTGCCTCTCCCAGGCCCCCGATTGGGGATCTGGCCCACAACCCAGACATGTACCCTGACTGGGAAAGGAACCAGTGACCCTTTGGTTCACAGGTTGGCATTCAATCCACTGAGCCACACCAGCCAGGGCTGTATGATTCTTTTAACAAAGTCATTTAATAAGAGATGGTAGCACACAATATTTTGACACTGTGTGATGGAAACTTAATTTCAGCAATTATCATTTGTCCATATAAGGCATTCATGTTTGTCAATGAGTTTGGAGAAGTGACTGAGGTAATTAAGTATCTGTGGCCGAAAGAACAGGAGCTTAAATAATTTACAGACTTTCAGGTGGAGAAATTTTGTGTAGCATCTAGATGCCAATCTGGAGTCAGTAAACAATTAAACAACAATGGAGACAAATTCTAAAGCACTAATTTCCAACAATATGTTTTTCAAAAATTAATCTCAAAAGAATAAATCAAAAACAAGAAACTAAGATATTGGGTTGTAGGTCACCTGCTAAACTCTTGGGGGAGCTCTTTTCATTCCATCCTCTGGAGAAACAGCACAGGTGGGTCAGGGAAAGTTGAAGCTCTGACAAAACACCATCCGGAGCACCCACAGATAGGGTTTCAGGGTGACAGCAAAGGAGGTCAGAGTGCTCTTCCCTCTGTGGCTTTGCTCCTTTCTTCTTCTGCTGCAGGTACAGGGTGGTCTGCCAACAACTTCTGCCTCCAGGTGTTCTTACACTTGGAAGGTAAACCTATTACCCAACTCAAGGGTTTTGCCATTTGGGGTTTTCTATTTAAGAACAAGATGTGGTTGTCCCAAGGTAGTTTTATTTAACTGATTTGAGGTGACAGGGGATTCACATCCAAAACTCTGTCTACGGGAAGGGAGTCTTAGCCATGGCTTATATCATTGTATAGCTGTGTTGATTTCTCCTTTGCTGTTGGCTACATTTATGTGGAGTTCCTGTCAAGCTCATCCTGTTTATAGCTGGTCTGAAAAATACTGTGCTATATTTCGGCATTTAGCAAGAATAGCATTTAGTAAGAGTGGCGCAAACCTTGAGACCTTCGTCCTGTTCAACAAACCAATGGACACAGTCCAGATGTCCTACATACTGGAGATCATTTAGGCAAGCTTCACTCCAGGTCTAAGGAAGAGACGCCCACAGTCCTTGAAACTGGCCTGCAGGAAGTTCCCTGAGCCGACATCTTATTTGGGCCGCACGATAAAGGCAAAGAATAGCCTTCCAGGTTTTTGTTTGTTTGTTAGTCTGTTTTGTTTGGCATGGTTTTCCAAGGTTGCAAAGCTGTTAAAAAGTTGAGACTGCATCACTAACTGGTAATAAATAGCAGTTGCTCAAAGTCCATTTGTGACACATCATTTGGAACAGAAGGGGCAATGGCAGAAGAATTTCAGGGAATCACTAAACAGGGATGACAAGCAACCTGTTTTAACACCTCGGAAATGACTAAAGGGCAAGGCCACATATCTGCCTGCTGCCGAGATGGGCGATCTGTCCCGGCTTTATGCTCCCTCTGAAACAATTTAAAATGAACAAAATACTAATTTTCAAGACTTTGGCCATCAAGCAATAAAAGATGGTGATCTCTGAGATAGAAAGAAATGAGGTGAGCGTGATGGCTGCCCAGCTCACTGTCTGAAGGGCGTCTGCATGTTCTGGTACAAGTGGGCGCGTGGGAAAGCCTGTCCAACTCCCGCAACTGAGGGGAGGCAGCTGGGCGGCTGTGGAAGCCCCACAGGAAGCCGCCCAGGGAGAGAGCTCCAGACATGCCCAGGGGCCTCCTGTGAGCAGCCTGACCTAGGCTGGGTGACTCTCGGCGCACATGGGGGTTGTGCTGCTCCCACCAGCCAGTGCAGGAGCCCTCAGCAGTCCTGGGCACTGGAGAGTGTAGCCGAAGGGTCTTACCTCGGTAGTGAAGCCAAGTTAGTCCTCGGTTAAGTGTTGCTTTCATCCTGACTAGCAATCTTAAACCAGGAACCAAAAAGGTCAAACTGTTTTCAAACGACTTAACTGCCACTCAGATGAGGCCTAGGAATATTTATTGAAGTACGAAAAATTTTAACACCAATCAGGTAAAACCCGCAATGTCTGGCACACCTAAAAAATTACCACTTAAAAAAGCAGGAAAATGGTACATATGATGAGGATAAAAAAACAATCAATCAAAACCAAATCAGCTTTCCACTTCTGGGTAGTTTTCTGAAGAAAACAAAAACACTGCTTTGAAGATGCCATCCTGACTGTGCCCTCTTCAGTGTGACTGACCCATCAGCGGATGCACGGGCAAAGAAGAGGCAGTACATGTGGACAGTGTGATAGTACAGAACAACAGAAAAAACAGAATCTTGGCAGTTGTGACAAAGCAGACTGACTGCCAGGTGCCTCCCTGGGCTGCTGGGCCACCGGAGTCACAGCCACTGTGGAGCTGGGATGCAGCAAGATAAAATGTCACACATCTCTGTCCTTACTGAGATTTTGCCAGTTTTCTGATTATTGTAACACTTTGGTTAATATCCAGGGTATCAAAAAATTGAATATAACTATTTTCATTGCTTTTATTCAGTAGCTGTTTTGCTCTAAACATGCTTTTTCTTGACAATGTAATCTTACCTTCACTGTACATAGCAAAACTGTGTACTTTGCTATTTATTTGAATATTTTATATTTTAATTAATCTACCATATTCTATTTTTATTTAAGCTGATTTTTCTTTTGTTTATTCATCTTTCCTGCCTTCTGTTGATTTAAGATTTTTAAAATTATTTCTTATGTAGAATAGAATTTTTACATTTTTAATTCTTAGTAGTTTTCTTGAATATTTAATATGTACATTTGACCCCAGCTTTCTCCAACAGCACGACCTCAGAGCGCTGTGACTCCCAGTACTTAACTACCATTTTTCATGCTGTTCTACATATCGATCCTTCTGGTTAGTAACCCTCCAAAATAGTTAGTGTTATCATTGTGGGTTTTTGTTTTTTTTTTTTTTGAGTTGATGGTAATTTAATTGATCTTTAACAGCTAAGTTCTTAACATACAATTTTTTCTTTACGCTACTTCAGAATGATGGGGTAACGTCTATCCTTCTTTCTAAAGTACAGTACTGCGTATTACTCTTTCGGTGACCACTGGAATTGGCAAGGTCTTTCTAAAGTACAGTACTGCGTATTACTCTGGAATTGGCAAGGTCTTTCTAAAGTACAGTACTGCGTATTACTCTTTCGGTGACCACTGGAATTGGCAAGGTCTTTTTCTGTGGTGTGCAATGCTTTCCTTTCCACCACTGGGAACCTTGAATCACAGCTGAGTTAAATGCAGAGTTGACAGTTTATTTCCTTCAGCACCTGGGAGACTGTCTCCTGCAACTTCTGTCTTTGTTGTGCCGAGAGCTCTGGTCTCAAGTCTGCTCATTGCTCCTTTGTAGGGAGTTATTTTCTTCTTTTTGTTCCTTGCTTTCTGCCACTTCTCAGCACTATGCCCAGAGGTGGGTTTGTCTCTGTTTTCCCTAATAGTTTATCTAAATAGTCATGCATTTAATAAGATCTTAAAAAATTATTTGCATGAAGCTCATTACTCATTATCTTTATTGCTCTTTCTCCACTACTATTAGAGTCTATGTGCTGAGCTTTTTTATTCTATTCTTCCTGCCTTTATCTTCAGCTATCTTATTATCTCTTCATCTTTTTTGTATAAATTGGAGGTAATTTCTTAAAATCTGTCCTAACATTTAACAATTCTTTCTTCATTTGTGTATGTATGATATTTAACACATTCGCTAAATTGTAATATAAATTGCTATATTTGGTTTTGGTTGAAGAAGTTCTATCTCAAACCATGTTATTTATGTTAACTGTTTGCTTTTTCATGTAATTTTAATTCTCTCAGTACCTTTAATAATGTTAAGTATAAATATTGCATAGTTCTGTGTGTGTGTTTTTTATCCCTGTTGGAGTTCATAGGACTGGACCCTCCTGTGTGCTGGGCTCACTTGTAATGCACGCTTACCTGACGTCCTCTGCAGGTTTGTCATCACTGTGTCTACCGCAGGGCTTACCTGACGTCCTCTGCAGGTTTGTCATCACTGTGTCTACCGCAGGGCTTACCTGACGTCCTCTGCAGGTTTGTCATCACTGTGTCTACTGCAGGGCTGCTGCTTCTGCGGGAGCAGCCCAAGGCCTGGTGTCGGAAAGACCCCTCAGACTAGTGTCGAGTTTGCTCTACCAGGTGCACCAAAGTTCTCGCTGGTCCTAACAATTTACACTTACTTTTGATTTAAGAGAATCTGGGTACATAGTTAGGCTAAATTTACTCTAAATCTATGTAAAACACATGGTTCTATTGTTCACAGGAGCCTATTTGTTAACCATGGACACCTGGTAGCCTGGCTTTGCTCTATTGAGGGGCAGCTCCCAGTATCCCACAGGGACAACTGCTGCCAAGCAGGTACCACCGCCTCTCCTGCTCTGGGGACAGGTGACCTGCACCTCTTCCTCAAGCCTCCACCACCACATGATTATGCTAGTTTCTCTGTTTTCTCTGCATCTCTGTCACTTGGAATATTCCTACCCTCCTTTTTTTGGTTCTAACAGTGATTCTAGTGGTTTAAATAGGAGTTTTAGCTGAGTCCACCAATCTGCATTCAGCATATGCTTTTCCTAGCATATTTTTTTAAGTTATTTACTGCTGCTGAATGAAGAATGAATTAGATCATGGTAAAAATTAAATTTGGAAAGATGATAAATATTATTCTTCGATATGAATATATGGTCCAATAATTTCTCAAAGTTACATTTTTTCATGCAATTTATATTTAAGGCAATAAACTTATTATTTCCCAAGATCTCCAGCACTGAATATATAAGAAAGTTAAGACAGATGTTGTGGGGTTTTAGCCAAATTTCACAACAGCCAATTTAATCACATTTTACGTGTGCTTCCTCCCACCGTCAGGCCCCCACCCTGGGACTTGAGATAATGCTCTGCTGGCCACGCCACTGACAACAGAGTGCACTGGAGCTGTGTCCCTGCTGTTACATCAACTCCCTCGGCTTCTTACGACATGCTGGAAAGAAAGGAAGTTGCAAGAGTTGACATGTAGCCCAATTTATTTATTTATATATATGTGTGTGTAATTATATAGTATACACATGTAGTCCCATATATATAATTACACATATGTACATGTAGTCCAATTATATATGTACAGATGCATATACATACAATTACGTATTTGTATATTGTACTGACTGAGCAACGGTGCCCTCAGTCCTAATGAGTAGGGTTTACGATTGTGAACAATCATTGTAGCCAGGAGGTGGAGTGTCTCCCACTGATAATGGAGAAACACTCACCAGGTGAATTTGAAACTAAGCCTCAGTTAAGTCAGGTACAGGGGCTATGGATTTATATTTAAAATCAAGAAAAACCATCAATTCCTTAGGAATTATTACTCGTTCCTCAATGAATGATGAAGGTGAGAATGTTCTCCTGTAATGACAGTATTTTATAGTATATCAGTAACAAAAACACATAAATATGATGTACCTGTAGGCAAAATCCCTCCCAAATCAATGAAGCTGGTATTGAGTATGGGCAGGGAAAAAGAGAGTTCCTTAGTTATTAACTGAGTGGCTGAACCTCAAGTTGGTTTCACCACTGATCCTGTTATGGACTGAAGGTTTACGTCTCCTCAAAATCCTTGAGTTGACCCCTAACTCCCATTGTGATGATACGTGGAGATGGAACAATTGGGGCGACTGAATCACAAATGGGAGACCCTCGCAAGAGGTGGGATTCACGTCCTTACGGAGTCCCCAGAGCTGCTCTCCTTTCCACTGTGATGAAACTATTCAAACAACTAAAATGAGGGAAAAGTTCTGGAATTTGGCCAAGATGTCATTGGAAAATGGGTACTTGAGAAATAGGGTTTAACGTGGAACAGGTGGGGAGCAGAACTTGTACAATTCAAACCTTGTCTAGACCTCATCAGGTTGAAATTCCTCAACAAACCAATTAAAAGTTAACATGACTCATGCTAGAAAGTGATAGAGGGTTTAGAAGTCTTAAGAAGAGATTTACTTCATGTTTTAGTTATTATAAAAAACGGGGGGAGGTATTTTATTTTATGGCTTTAATTAGATATTACAGCCAGCAAAATCAGCTGCAGTCTGCTGTAAATGCCATTTAATTTACTGATTCTCTCCCCTACTTCATCAACCAAGGATACATCTCATAATCCTTTCTCAATTTTCTTCCTAAAATACAGTGCAATAAGGCAAAATAAAATCCTCAGGTGACTTACAGAATGAAATGAATCTCAGTACCTTTTCATTTCCTATTGTTTTCTTCACCTTGGACACAAGTAATAATTTTAATGGATTTTTTTCTGCTGTGAGTCATAGAAAGGGCTTAGCTAGAAGGCCTTTAACTTTTATTATAAAATATCCTAAAACCAGTTAAAAAGTCACGTACGTTTTTTCAGTGAACATTTGTGCACAGACTTGTGAGTGCACTCTACTAACACTGCGCGAACTTCAGTGACTGGGCAGACTGTGTGCAGAACGTGAGCACAAGTGCAGAGGCTGAAACAGCACAAATTCATCACCTCGCAGGTTCTCTGGATCGTGAGGCATGGAGCTGGACCTCTGCAGAGGAGCCCACCTGTCGTCCTCTGAAGCCCAGGGTCCTCTTCCAAATTCACCGGTCACTGCCGGACTCCAGGTCCCTGGCGTCGCAGGACTGTGTCCTCCCCTTCCTTGCCTGCTGTCGTCGGGTCTCAGCTCTAAGACAGTGCCCTCAAGCCCTAACCGTACATCCCCCTCCTCCTCCAACATGACAATGGCCTCCACAAGGCCAGCAGGAGAATTCCTGTCTTTGGAAATCTCTCCGTGCCTTCTGCTAGTACAGTCACAGAATCTAACCTAATGAGGAGACTTACTGACCATCATGTTCAAATCTCCCCGCACCCAGCAAGCGCGAGGGAATCGCGCAGAGCCGGGACTCGGGGGCCAGGACCCCAGGAGTCTCCTGAGAATTCTGCCAACAACGCCTGCTCTCGAAGGCCTTTTCCAGCAGCAAGAGAAGATGTGTTTCCAAGGAGCGTGATTCGAATCCTCCCCTATGGCTATATATTTCCATCATTTTCAAATAACACTTCTGAATATTGGGATTCAATATATCACTATTTATCACCTATAGTATAGTGTGCCATTTCCTCAAACTAAAAATTTAAAAAATGCTCTGCATGTTTTACATAGTTCCAAATATGATGCTCGCATGCTGGTGGGTCGTTTGCCTTGTGTGACACATTCTAAATGTTTTCCATGGAATGAGGTTGCTTTTGTCACTGTACTTATGATGCCACGGAGGCTATTTGTCATCCCATTCACTTTCTCTAAATGCTAAGCAAACAGGACATTTTCCCTCTGAATACTACCACTATTAATAATGCAATTGATATTTTGCGCTTATATATGTTCTATAAGGGATATAGCCTCATGTTACAATTTAACTATTTGCTTAGATAAATTCAGTGAACACTTTAGAGATATTTATATACATCAACAAAGCGCTGACAATTAAAAGGGCACCATGTACATACTATCTTTTTGCTGGAACTGACAAATTGTTACAATTTAAGTTTGAAAAATATATTCTACACTACTACTTAATTTTTTTAAAGGTTTTATTTCTAGAGGGGAAGAGAGGGAGAGAAACAACAATGCATGGTTGCCTGTTGAGCCCCCCTCATGGGGAACCTGACCTGCAACCCAGGCGTGTGCCCTGACCAGGAATTGAACCAGCAACTCTTCAGTTCTCAGGCCGGCACTCAATCTATTGAGCCACACACCAGCCAGGGCACTACTACTTAATTTTTAATAACAAAACTAATCACCACATTGATTACACAACGACCATGTGCTAAGTAGGCCTCAGGAAAGCATTGACAGAGACCCAGGCACTCCTCACTGTCTCTCTCTCGCCTCTGCAGATGCAGCTGGCACAGCCCTCACACCCAGCCCCTCCCTTTGCCTGGAGAAGGGCATGGCGGGTTTGCTGGCCCTCCCATAATTCCCTGCAGGGCTGGTTGAGAAAACAAAGGTAAGAGGCCCCCTGTGGTGGATTCTGGACCAATCTATTTTTATTCCATGGAAAGACATTTGATTTTGACCCAAACTGTACTGAGCAATCTGCTAGTGAATCTATTATATGTAAAAAGAAATACCAAAATAGGAAAGACAGAAAATAAAAATGATGCTAAACTTTGGAGCCTTTAGTTTAACTTTAATTTTATTTTTTTCTTTCCTAATGACACAAGACAGATTCAATTTACCTATTCTTGTTTTTAAATACAATAGGATATCTAGTGTTATTATCAAAGTAAGACCTCATTTATAAAAAATTGCAACAATATGCAAAATACAAATTTTTTTAAAAATCCCTATTCCTACCACTTCAGGACACGCCCCCAGTATAACCTCTGAAGTGTATCAGTTCTTCTTCTAGGCATTTTTTCCACAATATTCAAGTGTCCACATACTATATAAACTGTTCTGCCTTTTCCCACTTACTATATTAAGATTGGTTCCAGTATCAGTTCACAGCGACCAGTAGTTTTCAGTAGTTGCCTAATGTGTCCTTAGATGGACACATCAAAACTTTTTCAGCCAGAGCCCTCCTGTCACGCCTTCCGAGGGCTGCCCTCCTCCCTCTGTGCCTCGATTCGCTCCAGTGAGCTTCTCCTTGGACAGGTGCTGGTGTGTTTTCATACCGCCGTCCGGTCATTTGTAAGTAGAATGTCAAGAAGTCAGAATGTATATTCACGTGCAATTACCATTCAGAAAAAGAGCTCACATGTCCAGTTTCAGTAGAAAAGGAGAGAGGATTTTTCTTTTAACTTTATAGTACAGAGTACTGTCAGTCTCCCTAACATCCATCATTTTAGTAAATAAGGTGCAACAGCACATTTACTGTGGCTAAGGTCTCATAAATGCTTCTGAGAGTTAATTGACTTAATCCTCAAACAACCCTATGAATTCTTACTATCCCCATTTTCCAGATGAAGAAGTGAAGCCCAGAAAGGTTAAGTGAGGTCACTTTGGACCTGAAGTCACGAGACCAGCCAGCGTCGAGAGCTGAGATTTGTAGAAATTATCTGGTTGTCTGGCTGGAGTTGTTTCGTTTGAAAAGTACACAATGGCTAATTTGAATTTCTTCAACTTTAAGGTAATATTTAATATTTTATAAGTTTTACAAAGTTCAATGAGTATAAATTTATTCATAAAATTCATTTGTCTTCTTTGAAAATTCTAGGTCATGTTGTTACCCAGCTTTCTATTGCTATTTACCAGAATAATTTAAAACAAAATAAGTTAGAAAGTATGTTCTCATTACATTATATCTTTTCAGTTTGTTTAAGATACTGTTCTGCAATACAGTTATTTTAATCTTATTTATTGGTCTTTTATTTGGGTGTCTGGGTATGGTTTTATGCTATAAAGGTATTTATATTTTCTGTTAATTTTTAAGACCAATTTCTAATATGGTTATAAGTAGACATTAAGCACATGCTTGTGTTAGGTTGGAGTCACTCAAGAAACCAGACAGATGCAGGGAGCTCGGGAGCAGGGTTTATTAGTGGGGAATAAGAGAGAAAAGTGGGGCCAACCTAGGGAGGTTGGGGAGCCAACCAAGTGAGGTTAGGACTCAGTTATTCTTAGGGCATGTTTTTTAAGTGCAAAAACCCGCGAAGGGTAACTGGCTGGGGTGTCAGAGCCTGATTTGCTAGAGCCGGTTGCTGGGTGCCATTTCTGCTGACCATGGTTCTTGATACATCTTGTCAGGCTCAAGTTAAAGCTGCATCCTGTTATGCCAGATAGGCTGATCCCAGACCCCAACCTTAGCCGGGCATCCATCTGTCCTGGGTAGGGTCAGCAGGCAGTTTCCCAGGCAGGCATTTTCCTAGGCTACTGTTTCCCACAGTACGGTTTTCCCACCTGGTAATTTTCCATTCCTTCTAGGCCTACCTAGGTCTGTCAACTTGTATATTTTAATTTCTACTAAAAGTATTATAATTATTTTAAAATACCTTATAAAACATTATTATGACCAAATACTGCTATCATTATGGCCAAAAAGAGAATTTGATGTAAAAAGGGTAATATTCTAATACTAAGTTCAATATACACGTGTTCAAATTTAATGTGATCATATAAGTTATATTACCGAAGAAAAGATTGGCAGAAAAGACATGGACATCATCATAGCTTCTTTGCATGGTGAAATGGCGGGCTCTTTTTATTTTCTCTTCTTCTCACAAACTCTCTCTAATATTTTGCAATTCTTTTGATTGTTCAGTTAATTTTTGCATTTTAATAGAGGCACAGAAAAGAGATTGAGTCCCTGGCCCATGCGGCTCAGTTGGCTGGAGTGTTGTGCTGGCACTGAAAGGTCGTGGGTTAGATTCCGGGTCAGGGGTCAGGGCAGAGGCCTCCGTTGCGGGTTCACCACAGTCCAGACACATATGGCGGGCAACCGATCAATGTTGTTCTCTCTCCCTCCTCTTTCTCTGAAAGCAATGGAAACATGTCCTCAAGTGAGGATAAAAAACATAGAGGGAGATTAAGTTTTTCCTTAGCTTATAGCAAATGCTATAGAAATATTGGTACTTATTCTTAAATATATGACTTTAACCAGTTTTTTTCTTAAAATGTCTACAAATATGAGGAATACTGTATAATTTTCCTGTTACTTCCTGTATTTCCCAGAATAACAAGTCTGATTATACATACTTAAAAAAAAACACATTATTTTCTGAGAAGGAAAACATGCCCAGTGAAGAAACTGTAATCTTCAGTGGCTGAGAGCTGTGTGCTGAGAGAGGAAGCACAGGCCGGCCCTGGGGGATGCCCAGGGGGCAGCGTGAGGACCGGCTGGCCAGGGGACGGCACAGAGCAGGGCAATGGGAAACCACAGGGTCAGACACAGCACAGTGCACAGTCTGTTGAAGAAGACAACGTCTGTTGTGAAGTACGGAGAGGCCTTTCCATTCTCAAAAGCAGAGTCTCTTTGGAGAGCGAGTTTTGTTGTTCTTAAAGAATGTTTGATCTCCAATTACTAGGGGAAACATGTCATTTTAAAATATTTACATACAATTACACATATGCACATGGGTCTAATTCTATGAAGTGCACACGAGTAAAGTCCTTTTTCCTTAGCTCCCTTTCTGTTATGACTCCAGTGTTATAAGGCCAAGCGACTCTCCCCTTCTGTGAAACTGTGTATGTGTGTGTATGTCCTTTCTGAATCTTTGGGCACTTATTTATTATGTGGCCTTATTAAATTTTTTCTCCCTTTGGATCATTGGCTCTTAATATTAAATATATATCTGCCCTAAGGTGAAAATAAAGATCAGAAATTTAATGAAATAAAGCAAAACAACTATTAGTGCAATCACTGTCTTTTCATTTATTTATTTATTATTGATTTGAGAGAGAGAGAGGAGAGAGAAACATCGATCGGTTGCCTTCTGTACGCACACGTGCCCTGACCAGGGATTGAACTTGTGACCTGGGTGCGGGCCCTGACCAGGGATCGAACCCACAACATCTTGGTGTTTGTGACACTACTCCAACCAATGGAGCCATCTGGCCAGGGCCTTTTTATTTTTCCATTATTGTTTTTCATGTCTGACCAGATAGTTAAGAGTAAAGGTTCTTTTACAATCAATATAAAGTCCCTCTGTCACTGAAAGGAACAGTAAGACTTTGGATTTACCTGTTTTACAAGAAAAAATACTGGGATATAGAAAACAAATCTCCTGGCTTTAAACTAATGCCATGTCAGTGTGATAACAAATGTTCCAGGAGAGCAAACTAGCCACCGCTTATTTAGCTAAAACAGTGAAACGCTGCAGACTTCAGACTCCCCACCGGTGTCCTCTTCATTAACATGTAGCTGCCTGTGTCCTACATCCCTGTGTCCTGTGTGCCTGAGTCACTTACATCAGCTTGATGTGTGCTCAGAATCAGCCACGGTGCCCGCCAGGCCCACCAGATCCACCCGTGGAAAGCGGCCAGCCCTCTCAGCCCCCACGAGCTCCTGCTGCCTCCCTGGCCGCGGGAGGTGCCATTTCCAAAGGTGCTCTGGGGAACGTGTCAGTTTGCCAGGTACAGGGCTCAAACTGCCATTTCCCATGGGCGTGTCAGCTCCTGAAACCATCCTCCATAACAAACATTTCTAAAGATGGTTTTCTCTCACTCAAATTCACTGAAAACAATAACATATGAAAAAAATCAGAAGTAAATAGAAACTAAATAACAAGCAGTTTCCACAGCATCTAGGGCAGCTCTGTGACATTAAGGTCTGGAGAATATTTTTCAAAATCTCATTTGGTTCCTACTGGGAAAATTAATATTACAATCTTGGTACTCTCAAAGAGGAATACCTGGATTTGGAATTCAGAGTAACTGAGCCTGCAAGACATATTCTATGTCAGAATCTGAGCAGCGGGGAAAACAAGCACGTCATCCCTCACACTGCAACCATCAGGCATAAAAATGCAAAAGAATATTGGCATGTATGCATGTGGTGGGGAGGGAGAGGGGCATATGGGGACCCTGGGGTCTCCAGATTTCCTCCACAGTGGCACCAGGTGCTTGTTCAGGTGCGGACTAGACTCAACCAGACTCCCCAGCACTGAGAACAGAGGCAAGAATCACTGCATCATAGGGTGTTTCTCAGGTGCACTGGGGTTTGGAGCAAGATCCCACATTCTCTGAGAAGTTGGTAAAAAATGAGTGAGCCAGAAAAGAAGGGTTTAGGAGAACTTGAAGCTTTTGGCCTGAGCAGCTGGAAGAATGGAATTATAATTTACTGAGCCAGAGAAACACAGGACAGAAGGAAGGCAGGACGGAAAATAGTGTTCAATTTTGGACATATTAAGTTGGAGATTCCTATTAGACATCTAAGGTGTTATATCATCTGGTCAACAAATTTAATATGAGACAATACTAGTATTCAAAATAAAAGAATGATAAAGCATAAGGACATGTACATGGTGGCAAAAAGGACAAAGGAAGTATGATCATGATTTTAATACATATATATTTATATAGAGATAGATGGTCTTAATTACGTATTCTTATATTCTGTATTTTCAATGCTTAGCCTGCCCCTCCCATGTCAGCCAATTCCTAGCAATGGTAAATGACTGGAGTCAAACAATTGAAGCCCCCACCTCACCTGTGCGAGCACCTTTCATATGCAAATAAGGCAATCCAGAGCCCTGTCCCGACCCTACCCTACATCAGGCTCTCACCCCAGGCCAGCATCCACCTGCTCTAATCACCAGGGCCAGGCTGGCAGCCAGGGACAGCCCAGAAGCCCAGAGCCTCAAACTGCTTACCCTGCCTGACTTGCTCCTTCTCACCAAAACCACAGTGAAGGGTCTTGCCCATATTTTTGCCTCATGACAGAACCCGGTGCTGCCCTGGACCCTCACCCCCAAAATTATGTACCCACGTCTCTTGTAATCTGTGAGGGACAATCTGCCTTTTCAACAGCAAACATCTATTGGCCTCTCTATACCTTAATAATAGCAAAGCCTGCATTTTAGAACTTTGTGGAAAAGATAATAACTTCTGATAAAGTGCCAACTGACAGAGTACAAAGGCACCACCTCAAAAACTGATAAAACAGACAAAATATGCCAAGAGAACTTTCCAATAAATGCTGTGATTTTCTAGTACACATAGAACACTTGGCAAATTTCACTCCGAAACAGTTCTCAAAAAACAGTCACAAGCCTCAGTAAAATTCAATGAATCAACACAATAGAAGCTTTTTTCATTGACCACATACAACAGAATTAAAAATTAATGCCAAAGAATGCCTCAGAAATGAAACTGTTCTGTTTATGACTTTATAACATAAAATTGGTAATTACCAATTTTGTTAAAGGAAACAAAATTGGCATAAAGGAAATTATACATAAAGTAGGTAATGAAAGTACTATATACTTATATTTGTAAGATAGTTCTAAAGTAATATATATATATCTGAATGTAATCACCAGAAAACAAGAAATATTGAAATATATAAAATTAAAAACCTTGACAAAATGTAACAATTCCTTTAGAAATAAGGTTAACGAAGAAATAACAGTAAAATCAAAATATACAAATTAGGCAAAAAGAATTGCTGCGGCAATCCTGAACACCTGATTCAGTGACGAGATCAGTAACACTGCCAAACCTCTATCAGTGCGGAACAAAAAAAGGCATGCATTTCAGACAAACCAAACACATGTAAGAAGAGGGGGACGATGTTAGATGCAGGGGAGTTTAATAGAACAGAATAGTGCTGATTAAATATATGTTCGGCCTTGACCAAACCAATATATTTCTGGAAATTATATAAAACACCAAAGTTGGTGCAAGAAGAAATAGATTTTGAAGGAACAAATATCTTTAAAAGTTGAGCAATGAAACTAATAAATTACATTTTTCATTCTCTCTGGGAGACACCTGTCCTAGACGACTTATACCAAAATTTCAAGGAACAGAGAAAGATAAATCTGCTCAATCCATTTTATTAGGCTGTGTAACCTTGATGTCAAAACCATAATAAGTAGACTACAAGTAGTACTCATAAACTATAAATCCATTTCATTTATAACCATTGTTTTTAAAATTTTTGAAATATTTTAGTTACCCATCACACTCAAGATTTTTCAACCAAAAATATGTATTGAATTGTATCTGTATTTTATATGTATTGAAAATAGCACATATTTCCTTTTGTTAATTCATGTGACAAATTAGCTTCACAGATTGCCATAATTGCTGGGATGTATATTTACCAGAAAATGTTTGCAAAGATTCAAAAGAAGACATGTGCATAAAAGTTCATCACTTTATTTTTTTGTAAGTGGAATCATTATGATTTAGAAGCAATACATGTCTATAACTGTAATAATTGATAAGTAAGTGATGGTGGATGCTTATGAGTGAAGAGTATACAGTGGTGTGAAGTGTTGAGTAACAAAAGTAGAAAATAGAATGAAATGTGTAGCATAATTTAATAGATGTTACATTGGTGATTTTCCACAGACCTTTAAAGATACGCTGCATTCAGCACCTTTGAATTTCTCTTTGCTCAATTTCAGTTTTACATTCTAATGGAAACTTGAGTCCAACTCTAAAAGCCAGGTTGAGTGAAGGCTGCTTTTGTGTCGATGGACACTCAGTAGTTCAAGCACTAACCTAGGCGTGGCTGGGAAGTCATTTGCTGATATGGCGAAGATCTGCAATCGGTGAAGGGGGCTACTCTCCACAATGTGAGTGAGCCCCACCCAGACACCTGAAAGGCCTGAATGCATAACTGACGTTTCCCTGGGAGAGAATTTCCGCCACCCAGCTGCGCACTCTGCTGTGGCCCCTGAGTTTCCAGCCTGCTTGTCCTGCCCAGGGTCGCAGGTGAGGCGGTGCACCCAGCCGGACCCCACGGTGACATAATCGCACAGCCAGTTCCTTGAAAAGTAGTCTGTTTCTTTCTGTGGTGGAACCCTGACTATACAGTCTACAAACCTTGCTTGTCAGAGACAAAATTAAAATTATGAACCAAAGGATCGGTACTTTCAGTACCAATATTGAATTTGGTTAAAAGTGGCACAATTCCCAAGAAAACAAATAGGCTCTTTGGGCTATTTATTACGGATCGACTATGTCTTGAATTTCTGACATGACTGTAGAAAGGTGGTTTAATGTACAAATCTATATTCAGAGATTTCCCTCATTTTGTGAATATTCTCTCAATTCATATTTTGGGGTTTAGTCTGTTAGCACACATCTCACAGATGCAAGTGTACAGGTAGTAGGTGATCCTTTTGGGTAGACAATAAGCTCAGGAAGGAACAATAACTTGTCATTAACAACAAAATTCAATTCTTATCCCATCACCAACTTCCACAAGGAAGATTCAATGGACTTTCAGTATCAATAACTTATTGGTTTGGGCACACTTCATTTTCAGACATGCTGAAAACATTAGTTTATTTTTTTCCAAAACATTCCATCAGCTCTCAACAAAACGACCCCTTCTCTGCTGCCCTGGGGAAGATCAAACCAACCCGCCAATGGTTTGCTCTTCTGAAAGGTCAGTTCCTCTGTCTGAACCTTTCAGTCATGGTGGAGGGGGTCAGAAAGGGAAGAGTATCAGCCAACTTGTGAAAAACCAGGTAAGTGAGTTATGTCAAACTGGTTTGCACGTTTTGCAAGGGAATTTCCCTTCTCAGCTGTCTTCCTCTTCTCCCTCTCACTGTGTGTTTGGCTTGCGTGTCTGAATGTGTCTGAATGTCTGGTGGTAGGGGGGTGCTGGCTATGCTTCTCTGATGCCGCCTCCACCTGCAGCTGGTCCCTCCGTGTCATTTGCATCCCCTGTGATCCTGGCCAATGACGCTGGAGGGCCTTTGTTTCTCTCAACATGGCCATTTCCGCAGCAGCTGTTGGCCTCCATTCTTTCATGAGACACAGTGGTGACACCCCTCGGAGGCTCCACATCTCTTTTTGCGTCAGCCCCTGAACCTTTAGTTATTCTCTTTGACAGAGACAACAATGCGTTTGCCCTAAATATTACAAACTCTGAGACAAGATGTTCTGAGTGCATATTCGTTTCTGAACACCCATGATTATCATCTCTTCCTTAAAGAGGACTCGAAATTTGGGTAAAGGGAAAGCGTACACCTAGACCACAACTGAAACAGTAACACAGATAAGATTGTTTTTCTTCCCCAAATCACATAAATCCTACAGAGGAAAATGAAAGGCCCTTATTAACTTTGTAGCCTTAGACAAATAATTTCACTCTGAGAATCAATGATGAAATAAAAATGATATCTATCTTGCAGAGCAATCTAATGACTGTACATGGTGGGCATTCAATAAATGGTCTTTGATATGGTGAAATTGCTCATGTATGCATACAAATTAGGCAATCACTGATAGAGGTGGAAAGATCAATGTGTGACTAATTGTATTCCTCAGAGTCAGCAGCATATATTTGGAAGCATTTATTTTGTGGTTTTGCCTATTAATTTTCTTCACTCAGTTGAAAGACACAAAGGTACATACATAATAGAACTACAAATGGTTTTCATACTCTAACTGAGCCTGCTACCCAAATGACAAGGAGCTCCAGCCTGCACGGAAGGGCAGGGTTTGGAGGTGAGAGAAGGTGGAAGCAGAGCCACAGCCAGAGCCTGTCCCAGAGCAGTGCTTCCGTGCTCCTGCTGCCCGAGTGTGTGCGAATTCCCCGAGGCCCAGAGAACACAGCCAGTGCGCTGAGCTGGGCCAGTCTGCAGAGACAGTTCCCTTCCCACGTCAGCCCCGGAGCCCTGGGACTGCAGACCTGACGGGGAGAGGGTTTGTTAATAGGGTGCCACCCTCCCCATTGAAGCTCTCCCACTAGCCCTCACCTGGGAAAGAGAAGGGCGCAGATAGGAGATAAAATGGGCATTTTAAATGAGTGAAATAAGTTCAGTCGTTAAAAAAACAAGGAGTTACAGAATCAGTACTAGATGTCAACAAGCTGCTTGGGATGCAGCTAGGGAAGGAAGATTGACACAGTAATTTGAAAATAATGATTGAAACAAAAATAAAGTTTCATGTTTGTATCCCCAAAGTAGTTGAGTCACTACCATAAGCCAATTGGTTATGTAATCATTATTGCTATTCTAATAAATACCATGTAGTAATATGGTCAATGCTTAAATGCAGGCTCTAAAACATTAGCAAACTACAATTACATTGATATAAAATGAATAAGCTTAAAATAGAATGTTAGAGTAAAATATCCCAATATTCATAAAGGAATTGTATTTGGATGCTAGGATTTATATGCTATTTTTTCTTTTATACATTATTCTCATATTCCATGAAGTAGTTATATTGGTTTATACATTAAAATATAATTTTATAAATAATAAGGATAATTTAAAATAATTTAATCCTATCTCTCACCTGAGTTTCACCTAATAGCCGTAAGATATTTATTCTCACCTTACTTCAATTCCTTACTTTTGCTCTCTCTACTTCCCCACTCCTCATCTCTTATTCAGCCCTGGCCTGTACCTGTGAAGATACTCAACCTCAGGTAATAGTCCCACCCTCCTGAGACTCCTCTCACACACAGTCATAGGAGTGATGATTGTAAAGGCACCGACTGCCCAGGCTTTTCCTTGCACTCGGGAATCTGCACAGTCTCCCCAGGCACCCTCCTGTCTTCCACATCTATGGCCTTTCTTATTTATTTTCTCTCCACCAACACATATCTAAGTAGCTGTGAAAGTTTGTGAATTCATAAATCCTTCTCCAGTTATTACGGTGATGTCTCCTTGCTCATCTTCCTGATTTCTTACAGCATTTTTTCCCTACACCTTCACTCTGCCCCTTAATTCTTTCTCCATGGATGGACAGTGGACCATGTCATCTATTTTCAACTACAACGTAAAATGAATGAGGCAGGGTAGGAGTAGCCCATCGTCAGTCCAAGAGTGTATTTATTCAACAAACATTATTTTTTCACTTTTAGGAAGTCATGTTTTGTGTGCCCACAGTAAGATAGGCTTTCAGGACACAAAGATGTTTATCTAGTGGGAGGAAACTGGCATGTGAACAAATGGATAACACCTTACTGTGAGTCCCCCAAAAAACATATCCGGAGACAAGGGATCATATTTGGGTAGCTTATATTGGATGAAAGTGGAGGATTGGGTAGCAGGAAAGAGGGAAAGGCTGAAGGTCAATTCCAGGCCCAATGCTGACTGCTGTCAATGCTGTGGCCAGTTCCGCCGGGACTCTCTGAGGAGCCCTGTAGAATCGTCCTCGGAATCATTCACCTTTGCCATTGGATCAGGGTGTACTTATGCACCACTCCCCTCCCCATTGGTCCAGGGTTTCCTCTTCCTCCCTGGTTTGTCTAGCTCAGAAGAGTGAGAGGATCCCTGCAGGGGTGGCAACAGATTTTCAGGGCCAAAAGTCAGGCATGTGGGACACAGCTGAGGTGTCATACTTCAGGTTAGGCCCGAAGTAAAAGGGTGGGCGAGAGAAGGGGAGGTGGGGCACAAACAATGCCTTACGTGGGCTGTAACAGCCACACCTGTGGTTTCAGTGGTAAAGAAATGAGGGTGATCAGGGCCCCCAAGGAGGAGGCACAGGGGAAGCTTGGCAGATGCCTGGTCATCGAGTTGCACACAATGCTGGCTGCACCCTGATGAATTACTGGAGCACCGAGTGAGAGGCCCTGGCAGAGCCGATGAACACGAAGGAGAGATTTTCCTGTTTCCCTTCCTCAGCATCTTACTTACAGGAATAATTTCATTCTGGCTCTGTGTAATGAGTTTTATGACCCTGGGCAAGTGAATAACTTGGCTGGGCTCCACTTCCTTCATTTACAAAATGAGTTGATCACTGAGCTCCACTCTGGTTCCAACATGATGGTTCTCTGAATCTGTGCCCTCATACACACTGCAGATGAGATCCATTCTGGAAGCGTGCACATCCGCATTACTGTGCACTGCCTTCTTGCTGGATTCTCTGCCAGAATGTTCCTGGTGCTGGAGGATCCCCCAAGCTTCATTTGATCTCTCCGTTGCGATATGGTGCTTATAATATATAAATTTCTTTGAAATTTCCTAAATATTTATAGGAAGAAAAGTCTATAAAGAATACAGCTGTGACAAAATAGTTCTCACTGATTACAGGAACATCTTAGCACATATGCTTTTGGAAATGGTGACTCATAACTGCATACTAAGTGGTAAATGTACAGTGTTCCCACTGAAGTTCTAAAAATCTCGAACTCCTTCCCGTTGCCTCCAGGCGATAGTACCCTGAGGACCGACTGCTTCTCCACTGTCCTCTGCTCGAGCGACTCCGGCCTGCTCTCCACTCCTCCAGGGCACTAGTGCTCCTGCCCGGGGGTCCCTCCCCCGCCCCCCAGCACACCGCACCCTCACAGAAGCCTGTCCTGGCCATCAACTGCACCAGTCCCTCTGTCACTTTGTTTTATTTTCATTTTCTGAATTACCATTATATTTGTCTTTCTATGGTTTATATTTAGTTATGCATTTATTTCCCGCTCCTCATAAAAGGTAAGTTCCACTCTTCACTGAATCCCCCGTTCCTAGGAAAATATCTGGACTATAATAAATTCACAATAAATATTTGTTGGCCAAATAAAGGATCGCTGAACTTGAAACTACAATTACTGTTTATGTTCTGTTTCCAATATGAAGTTATATAATCTGAGAATAATATCTGTCCTGTCTACCTCATAGGTTGTTGTTTATGGTTAGCCTTTAGTCTAATTATCTGAGACATTTCCTTCAAGAATATTCTAGAAGAATGCATTCATTCATTCTTCCATGCTTCATGATTACAGTTAGAATTTGCTATTCATCACATATGATCTATGAAAACTTATGCAAGTTGCTCAACTTTCTATGCCTCAGTCTCCTTACCTAGAATACAATGGTAACAGTGCCTACTTTAGAGATTACTCAGAAAGTACCTGACACCTACTAACCACTACGTAGGTGTTAGCTACAACTTTTTTCCATTTGTATCTGCTTCCTTCCCTGTTAATACTTCTGATGAACCCTTACCACACCACGAGGCAGCACTCAGGTGCCCGGTCTCCACAAAGCCTGTCCTTCTATCCTATTGCCTTTCCTACCCGACCGCAATCCCCACAATGTTAATAGTTTCCTACGTTCTAGTCACTTTGCAAACACTTCGACACATGCTAAGGGACCTTCTAATAGCTTCTTAGTGCCTCTTTATGTTTGGGTAATTTTTTATGTCCAAATGAATAGAATTTGTTCTCCCTGTGCCAATTTAGTTAAAATATGTACTTGAAATTTTTAAAACAGTCCTCTTTGCAAGGATCATTGGTCTTCATGAATAGAGGGGTAATATCACATCTATTTTTTTTAATCAATTGTATTTTTATTTCAAGAGAAATAAAAAAGCTTAATTTTATTGTTCTATACTTTATTTACTATAATTAAAACTATATTTTGAGAGAAAAAGTTATTGAATTTAATAAAAACATTCTTTGTATTCAATCACAGATATGCATCTGCTATTTTTTTTCAGAAGATTTGTAACTTTAGAAGTACAATAAATTTAATACCTTCCAGAATAGTCCTTGAAATATAAAATAGTTTATACCCCAAAATGAAGTGATGAGCTAATATTTCACACAAAATATAGTTTACAATAAACTCAAGGCCCGTGGGCTGCATGCGGCCCAGGATGGCTGTGTATGCGGCCCAACAAAAATCGTAAACTTACTTAAAACATGATGGGACTTTTTTGTGATTATGCGTCACAATGTATTTAATGTGTGGCCCAGACAACACTTCTTCCAGTGTGACCTAGAGATGCCAAAAGGTTGGACACACCTCAAGGACATCTATTTTCCAATCATAGTCAAGAAAGTAATTTTCTCACTCACTTTTTGTGCTCCATTTTCTCCTAACAGTAATAGAGATGAAACTCCAAAGACAGGCTTCCAGGTACAGTTAGAGTTGAACACACACAAACCCTTTATTTATTTCTAGTCATTCATCTTCTCTGTTTCCTGAAAAATCCGATCTGAATCTTTATTACTCGCCCACATCCCCAGAACACACCTGCAGGGACATTCATCAGCTGACAAATGGGCCACAGACGGGAGCTTCTTCATTTCTCTGTGTCCCCAGTTAAAAAGGTCTCTGCATTCACTTATATTTACTTCCTTTCCTTCTGTGAAAGATCAAAGTCTCCTTTTCAAGGTCAACGCTCCCCCACATGGTCTGGTGGAGCCAAAAAAGTATTAGATAACCCTGATGCAGAGACACCCAGTGCAGCCCAGTTCTGTTACCCAGTGAGTCCGCGGCCGATGGCTATTACATTTCTGAGTCTCTTTTTCCTCTGTTGCAAAATGGAAGTGGTAAGTACTTCCTGGCAGCGCGATGATGATGCACAATAAGCAACCAGCTGAGGTTGCCTGTACTGCTTTTTCTCTCTTACACTCCCAACTCTACTCTCCAAGACTGCAATTGTCTCTATCTCTTAGCTGCTCGCTGAGGGGTGACTCCTTGTCCTCCATTTCTCTCTAATCTCTTCAGTCTCATTTGCTTCCTTTTATCTTGACTTTATCCAAATCACACCCTCACCTCCTGGACCCTGAAATTTCTATTGCCCTGTCTGTCCCCTCACAGCCTCGTGACTCAATTCATCCTCCAGTCTCCGTTCCTCCATTTCCCCAGCCACCGTCCCACCACTAGAAGCGGCTCCGATTCCAAGCCTGCCACCGAAGCTGTTTGCCAGGCCACCACTCGTGGCCACCCATTTCACCATCCCCTTTATGAATCAGATTGTGTTCATAAATTCATAAATGTTTATGACACATTTTATTAAACAGTCCTCTTTGTAAGGATCATTGGCTTTCATGAATATAGGAGAAATAGCAATCTATTTTTTTTTCAAATCAATTGTCCTTTTTATTTCAAGAGAAATTTTAAAATAGCTTATTTTACTGTACTACAATTTATTTACTACAAGTTAAAATATACTTTGAGAGAAAAAGTTATTGAATGTAAGAAAAAAATATCTACACATTCACTCCCAAATAGATCCGTATCTACTATTTTTGAAAGTCTTACTTCTCAGGGCTTCGATGACATGATTACTGTTTTCTCCTGCTAACTTGGTGAGTCTCCTTTGCCTCTTTCACTGGCCTGTCTACTTCTAGCTCCTCTCATTCATAATAAGGTCCTAATCCTTAGTTTCACATGCACTCTCTCTGTTCTACCTGAGCAATATTGTAAGTTCTCACAATGTGAATAAGATCCTTTCTGCGGCTGTCTCCCAAACCAAACTCTCCAGCCAAGCATGTCAACTGGCACCATGCATTTCAGCCTGAATGCCCTGTGTGGCCCCCATATACACACACACACTAGGAATCATCATCCCTCGTCCACCCTCCGTCAGTCTGTCAATAATGCTTTCTCTGTGTGCTGCTTCCTAGAATGAAGAGCCCTCACATGTCCAAACAGGAGGCAAATCAAACATTCTACACTCCTTTCTGTCCCTCATCAGCCTTGTGCAAATGTCCAAGCAGTCAATTTTACCTCATAAACATTCCATTTGTTCTTTGCACTTTTTTCCACTACTGAATGTCAGACCTCTGTATTTTTCACCTGTGCTGTTCGTCATTTTCCCAATTAGTCTCCTTGATCATTAACTTCTCCCCTTTATTGACAATGGTCCAAAATGCTACCAAAGTTGTTAACATTCTGAAGGGCAAACTTTAAAAATATAGTTTATGAACTGCAATAATTCTAAGTTCATCAATGGCCTACTGTGCACTTAATTACATCCCCAGAGGAGGAGAGAGGGAACAAACATGATTTGGTGGAATCTGTATGTCCCCCAGGTGAAGCTCCAAATTATCAATGCTTCCAAGAATCTAAACAACCTTCTAACAAGCCCTTGCACACACCGAAGAAAACTATTTCTCAAGAAATTTGCTTAAAGGCAGTGGTGAAAAGAAAATCTTAAAATCAAACTAAAAAGCAAAACTGAATTCTGCACAAAGGAACAAAGACACGGATGGCAGATTTCTTGATAGAAACGAGGTAAGGCTGAAGACAGTAGAGAAAACTCTTAAAAACACTGAAATAAAATAATTCCCACCAACCTGACACACTAAATTGAATAAAAATTAAAGTTGAAAAGCAAAAGCAAAAGAAAGACTGTTTTTAGACCATAGCAAGTATCTATGAGGATTGGAGCAAACGGAGCTTCCGGTGGGCACACCAGTGGCACAGCCGCCTCGGGGAGCATGTTTTTCTTAACCTTTCAGTAAACACGTGGCATGTGGCATAGCCACTCCTCTCCTGGGTGTTTGCCCAAGAGAAATGAAAACTTAGGATGATACATGTACTTGTATGTGAATGGTCAAAACAGCTTTGCAGCAGCTCAAACCTGGAAATAACCTACACATCTGTGCATAGTTGAATCAATGAACAAGTTGTGGTTCACACATACAGGGAAATGTGACTCAGCAAGACAATTAACTATGGATGTATTCAAAACTATGGAGGAATATTAACCCAATAAAAGTGAATAAAAGAAGCCAGGTTTTTTAAAAAGTAAATTTTTGTGATTCCATTTATATAATAGTATAAATATTGCAAATAAATCTACAGTGACCTAAGCAATCTGTAGCAGGAAAGGCCGTGGCATTGAAGGAGGGAATGACTACAAACGTGGCATGGGTGATTACGGATTTGTTCACTATCTTTATCGAAGGGATGGTCTGTCAGTGTCTACCTAGTCAAAATGTATCAGCTTAATTTGTTATTTTTAAAAAACTCAATGTCAAGTTCTTCAGCATATTATGAAAGGTGCTACCTTTGTGCAGAGCCTTAATTTCTAGTTAGCAGATGTGTGCACTCCCCCTGCCCCATGAATGTATAATATGAGAGGAGTAGAATTCACACCGATGTGACACATATGTGCGTCACTGCCCACAAGGAGCCCTGTCACATTATCATGCCTTGATGTCTGGACCTTTTCTCCGGAGCAGGTTTTATCCCTTAGCTGGAAAATATTTAAATATCCTTCCAGGTACAATCCAAATGCCCTTAATACTGCCATACAAAACAACAAACAAGGAACAATGTCGCAAGGAAGCACATGTCTTATGCATTCTAACCATGCTGGGTGGCAAAATATCAATGTTGAACACCAGTGCAAGTCCAGCCAATGAATAACCAAGTCTCAAGGGTTCTTTACTCTGGACTTTATTCAAGCAAGAGAAATGTTAGTTGAGAATGACTAATCCAATATGAGGAGTGAACGGTAATGGAGAGTTACTAAAAATTACAGTAGACATACATGCACTAATAATAGTAGCTAATTGTATTGAGTGACTGTTATATCCTGAACACTACAGATACAGTACCTCCTCTGAGGCAGAAAAATTATATTACTTACACATTTTTATTACCTGCATTATACAAATAGATAAACTGAGACTTAAAGAGTTAATTCAACTTTCCCAAAGTCTCAGAGCTAGTGAATTAGAAGGCCGGAATTTGAACCCAAAGAGTCCAGATTCAGATGTGACCCTCGTTCTCAGCAGGCTGCAGTCCATGTGTGTGACGGAGTACACCCAGCACAGCTGCAATCCACGTGTGTGATGGAGCACACCCGGCGCGGCTGCAGTCCACGCGTGTGATGGAGCACACCCAGCACGGCTGCAGTCCACGCGTGTGACCAAGTACACCCCACACACTCTGCACACTCTGTCCTCTAATAGATGTTTCCGAAACAACGTTACTGAGACACTGGTGAAACGTTTATCCACCTGCAGTTAAGTAAAATGTATCTGTCCTGTACTTTATGGATCCTGTTGGTTTCCATTTATATTCTACATTATGTCCTAAGTTTTTTTCTTTTTCGTTTTGGATAAGTGAACAAACTCTTCTTAGTATTTGGGTTGGTCAAGTAATTTCACAGAATTTTCTATCTCTCTCTGCTCCAAATCCACATCCGAAAACACGTCCTTTATCACTTGCGCTCCCAGTGTTTCAGGCGCCGATCTCTGGTCGACAGGCAGGTGGCTGCCGGGGCCTATGGATGCTCCTTCCGCCTGGGCCTAGAGCCAGCAGCTTCCAAGATGACGTTTGTCTCTGTCCGCCTCCAATGCATCCCACAGCATCCAAGACAGAGGTAAGGAAGGTGGGAGATATTGTGTGGCCCACCCGGGGGTAACAGAAAAGGAGCATCTTCCAGACTAGCTTTCAGCAGGATAAGGCTCTTCCATTGAGCAGAAATAATTTATTCTTGGTGACTTACCGCATAGTACTTTCGAATATTTGCCTCAGCACTCAACGGTTTTTCCTATCAACGTGTCCTTGGTTAAATGACACTTCCCTGCACTCTGCGTGGTCACCCTCTGCAGTTCCCTGGTGCTGAAACTGTGCTGGAACTGACCTCTCTCTGCAGGCCTGCGAGCCCACGAGTGATCCCAGGGACCGGCCACGGTCACTGCGTTCAGACCACAAGACCCGTGGCGACCTCGGGGTTCTCATCTCTTTACAATCACAGCGGCATCTGACAGAGGGACCCGCCCTTCCTTCGCCTGTGAGGACTCCACGTTCAGCTGCCCCGGCTGGCTTGTGCGGTCCCGTGTGACCTTGGGGTGAGGCGGTTGCCCCAAAGTAGGCCTGCAGCACGCGCTGTGCCAGACGCAGCCTTTTCTGACGTTCCCTCCAGGCTGCTCGCTGCTCCGGCTGCACCTTGTCCCCGCGGACCTCCAGCTTGTCGAAGGCCCTTGCGCACAGCTCCTGTCTCTCCTTTGGTCTGTGTTTGCACCCCACGCCCAAATCGCCTCCCCAGGACAGACGCCCTGGCCCCAAGCTCGCTCTCCTGAGCCTCTCCTGCAGCGCAGCGGCCAGTCCTCTCACTAGGCGCTGCGTCTCCCTCCAAGTGGAGGGCGGGCCTGGTTGTCAGCGTGTGTCACCCCACTCTCAGCCCTGGGTGTTGTTACCTCCCTTCCCTGCCCACTCGGACCCTCAATGACTTCTCTGCTGTTCAGAGTCCTGGGCAGAATGCTCTGGGTTCTCTATTCCCTTTGCCTAGAGCACTCTTCCCCAAATGTGTACTGGGGTCACGGGTCACTTCTCCTGGCCTTCACGCAAGTGTCATCTTCCAAGAGAAGCCCTCCTGCCCCTCCCAGGAAGGCAAAATGTCCATCCTCGCCCTGACTCCCAGCGTCCAGTGCCTGCTGTGCAGGGGTCGCAGGAGTGTGGACCAGGCATCAAACTCATACACTTAACACCAAAAAATCCCCCAAATAATCCAATTTTAAAAAAATTATCAGAGAGCCTGAATAGACATTTCTCCAAAGAGGACATACAGATGGCCAATAGACATGTAAAGATGCTCAACATCAATAATCATCATAAACATGTAAATTAAAACCACAATAAGATATTATCTCACATCTGTAAGAATTGTTATTATCAATAAATCAACAAACAACAAGTGTTGAAGAGGATGTGAAGAAAAGGATACCCTTGTTCACGGTGGTGAAAAATGCAGATTGGTGCAGCTAGTATGGTAACAAGCATGGAGGCTCCTCAAAAAACTAAAAATAGCCCTGGCTGGTGTGGCTCAGTGGATTGAGTGCTGGTCTGTGAACCAAAGAGTTGCCAGTTCGATTCCCAGTAGAGGACGCATGAGAGGCAACCACACATTGATGTTTCTCTCCCTCTCTCCCTCCCTTCCTCTCTCTCTAAAAATAAATAAATAAAATATTTTAAAAAACAAAAAAAATCAATACACTATTAAAAAAAAAAACTAAGCTAAAAATTGAGCTACCTTATGCCCCAGAAATTCCACTTCTAGGAGTATATCTGAAGAAACCTGAAACACTGATTTGAGAAGATACATGTACCCCTATGTTCACCGCAGCATTATTTACAATAGCCAAGATATGGAAGCAACACAAGTGCCCATCAATAGTCAGTTGGATAAAGAAGATGTGTTACATGTACACAATGGAATACTGCTCAGCCATAAAAAGAATAATATCTTATTGTTTGCAACAACATGGATGTACCTAGAACATATTATAGTAAGTGAAATAAGTCAGAGAAAGACAAATGTTGTAGGGTTTCTATGTGGAATCTAAAGAACAAAATAAATGAACAGCAAAACTGAAACAGACTCATAGATGCAAAGAACAAACCGATAGTTGCCAGTGGGGAGGTGGGTTTGGGGGTTTGGTAAAAAGGTGAAAGGATTAAGAAGTACACATTGTTAGTTAAAAATAGTCATTGGGATGTAAAATACAACATAGTGAAAATAGTCAAATATTGTAATTGCTATGCATGGTTCTTGGTGGGTTCTAGAATTATTGTATTTGGGGATAATTTCATAAGTTATGTAATTGTCTATCCACTATGCTATTAACATTAAACTAATATAAAATGATATTACATGTCACTACAACTGAAAAATCAAAGCAGAAAAAGAATGAATTTTGTTCTGAGCCAGTGATAAACAAGAAGATTTTTTAAATATGTATTTTAAAAAGTTTTATATATTAGTGAAAGAAACTTCAAAATATATATAAATTCCCTCTTCAATTTCATCAAAATATAATAAGACTAAGAGAAAACCTTTGACAAACTGAAAATACACCCCTTTTCCTTATAGACAATTTTATTTCCTTTCACAAATGATAAGGCTATAACTAATCCAATTTACAAAGAGAGAAACTCAGTTGCAAAAAATAATTGAATCTGTGTTATTGCATCTACAGTACTAGTCTTTGTTTTTTCTTGTAGGTATGAGTAGAAATAGGAAAATAAGGAAACGAAATTGAATTTTAGCTAAGACATCTATGAAAGGTTAGTTATAAACCTTAGTTATATATTGGCCAACTTCTAACTGCACAAACTACTCTTCAAAGTTGTGGAAAGTTGTTTAGAGTGGTGTCTACAGTGTCTTGGCAAAAATCAAATGCGATGGTGCTATTACCAAACTGCAAATGACTCTCTTTATATCCTCCTGGAAGCATTTCTCCACACAGCATCTGTTCTTGTTCCCAGCTTCACTCCTCCGTGTCACAGCTGGCATTCAAGTTTAACATCTTTTGGTCATGTGATCACAGGCACAGAGCTGGGAATGCCAGGGCTTCTCTCCTGGCTTGAGGAGAACACCTCTGAGGATGTGGCACTCCCCTGCTGACCTATCCTCCTTGTCCATCTTCAGCGCCTGCTAGGCAGACAGCAGACACCCAGAGACCTGCACAGCTGTCAGGAGAGCTCTGGGGTGAGGTCATGGATGGATCTGAGCAGCGTGTGTGAGACGCTGATGCCGGACAGTGCAGAATTTATCCTTACTTTCTTCCTACCTAAAAGGCTCCCATTTGTTCAGGATATAATATGCCCTGATTAAAAGTCACAATTTACAACAGATCCCTTTGCAATTAGAGATAAGTAAATGCTGGCTAATGACCTGTACATGGTGATATCAGTTGGGGCTTTGGGGAAGCTTCTTTTAAAATTTCTTTTAAAATATTCAGCTGACATGTGCCCTTTTCCTTTGCCTCCTCCTCCTGCTGTCCTGAAACTCAGGGCCATACTGGGAGCAAACCAGAGGTGACAAGTATGGCATATGCAGGGTGGCTGCACGAGAGGCAGCATCCCAAGCACAGCCCTGGGCAGCCTGCCCCTGGACTACTTGGTATGCTGAACAAGTTAAGTAAAACCCTCTCTGTGCAGCAAAATTTTATTTGACCTCTGTTATAGTAGCTGCACACACTCCTAGCTGCTACAGTAAGTATAATCTATCCTACTTAATTATGTAATACCAACAAGTGCCCATTGTATCTGAGCCAAAAGATAAGTACTGTCTTTCTTCTGAATTATAAGAGGATGAAATGCTACACTTTATCCCTATTTTATTCCTCACTTTGATAGATAAACTTATAAGCAGCACAATCATCAAGGATCACAGCCATTAGAAATAAGAAAAAAAGATGAACTTTTAAAATATATTTATACAGATGTTGTTTAGAGATTTAAGTTTAACAGTTAATAAATCATATATACAGTAAAATATATGATATTTGAACTATTAAACATAAATATAATTTAAATGCAAGAAAGCTCTGTTAAATTAAAATAAAAGAATGTTTAAACTTAAAAACTAGAAAGCTAGTAATGTAATAGACATCACCTGAATGTAAAATTTAAGGAGGGAAAGAGCAACTATGCTATTGTAGAGTGGTATGGTTTTATAAAATCCAGGTGTTCTTATAGAATCCATGAAACCAAAGTCTCAGCTCCATCCACTCTCATCACACTAAACAGATTGATAATAGAGAGACACATGATAGACAGATAGATGGATGTATAGATAGATAAATGATAGATAATAGAAAGAAAAACAGGCAGATAGACAATAGTTGGATGGATGGATAGATGGATGGATAAATGGATGGACAGACAAATAGACAGAATAGGTCAGTCATTGTGGCACAAACCCCTCAGGCAGCCTTCATGACCCTCAGTGAAGTATTTCCAGCATCTCTCCCCTGCTCCTATCTTCCCACCTCCCTATCCTCAAATTCTGTAGTCAGGCAACACAAAGCTAGAACAGCACGGCCACAGATCTCAGGGGCACAACTACAGCCTCCCAGGAAGAGCAGAAAGGGATGAAAAACATGTCCCCACTTTGCATGCTGAGGGAAAATGTCTGTGAAAGAAATTAAACATGGGAAATATAATGCTCAGTAACATGCAATAATCAAGGCGGTGCTATCTGTTGATTGTGTAAAATGTTGAATGTGGCTTTACTGTGATACATATGTATTTGTAGATGGCTGGGATTACTAATACTATAGGAGTCTGCTAATTTGTATGCTATCAATTGACTCGGAATTACCTGGAATTCTTTATTTTCCTTGTAAAAATGCTAACATGGGCCTAGGCCCTAGATGTGGGGGCTCTTCTGACCTCATCTGTTTATACTTTTCTCTAATTATGTTCATTTTACACATTTTAGTAAGACAGTAGAAAACCAAATAAAACACAGGTTTATGTATAATAAAAGTAATTAAATAGGTTGGAAGGTCAGAAAGGCAAGTGGTGCTGCTCTCTCCTTATTCCCAGTCTGTGGAATTAGGTGTGGGGTAAATAACCGTAAAATACAAGTAAAAGTATAAAATATTGACTAATTTAAATTTTCTTCATAAGTCTTTATAAACTACCACTTGACACAAAAAATTAGAAGCGGAAATTTACCCAGGGCATTGCGAATGTGGTGTGTGCAAAAAAAGACCGGGAGAAGTGCGTCCTGGGCTTCTGTTCAAACACAAGGCGTGGCCTGGCCCCGCAACAGCGGCCGAAGGTGCGCAGGTTCTGAGTTACAAACAGGTTTGAACTAGTGGGTCAGGGCATTTCTTTATCACTCTGAACTAGGAATTCGGCAGAAATGTGCCTGTGCTGTGGAAGAGGAAGAACTCAGAAAAAGAAGCGAGTTAGCCAGGATCACCGGGTAGAGCTCAGACTTCAACAAAGTCGCTTTGAGTGCACCTCGTTGGCGGATGTTGAATGGCTTCCCCAGATGACAACTGCGCTGGGATAGTATCGCTGAGGCGGTTCCCTGGAAACAAGCATGCGCAGACCCTTCAAGCAAACCGCACTGACTTTGAATTTTGCCGGCCGTGAGTCAAGTGGATAAGGCAGCATTGTAGTATTACTACTTGTTACAAACAAATTATAAGGATTTCTATGGAATTGGAATACATTTACTTAGATCCTGGATAATAAGATATTAATTTACTAAATTTATATAGTTGCTAAGTAACAGATTGAATGCAACCCACCTCAGTGATTCTAAACAATGGATAAATGCCACCAGTTTTTAAGTAGAAGATGTTCAATATCATTGTATGCTCAGTTCTTGGTGCTTGAGGTGCATTATGATCGGAAATATTAACTTTCAGCTATGAAATTGTCTGCCTTCCCTCATTCTTCTTACATGATATGGCATTTTCTCCTCGTGTGAGAAAACTTATGTGTGTGCACAGAAAAATATGAAGACTTATTAGCTCATGCAAATTACTCCTTAACCCTGGAAACACTTTAAGATCAAATGATAAAACATCGTCTAATCATTTTGTTGATGATAAAACCTAACAATACTTTTGTCTGTAGCATTCATAAAGAAACTATTATTTTGTTAGGAAAAAGTAATCATGTCTTCAAGTTGGGCATTTTTACTTATTTCTGTTATAATATGTATAATCTTAGGGTTCAAAAGACCCATACTACTAAATTTATAATTCTTCTTTTAACTTTAGAAATGGTCCAACGCTGAAATCAAAACAATGTCTCTTTCATTACACAGTCTCTTTACCAAATTCTATGGCTATGTAGGGAGAAATATTCATACTGCTTCCTTTGAAAGTCACAAGTCTCACAAAGATATGCCTCATTTAGGAAAAAAAAAAATTTTCAAAAACACCCACTTAAACAAAAAAGTAACATGTACATGTATTCTTGCCCAAGTCCAAGCAGCCTCTTAATTATGTGCAAATATGTAGCTCGTGACAAATCAATAGTGGAAAACACCTTTCATGTGTCTTGGCCCGAGGACCTCAGTCACACAGGTGAACCATTAGTATATTGACAGGAAAGAGCAAATAACCAGCGTAGCAGAGTTGTCGGCTGCTTTGAACTTGTACATTTGGCTTTTACAGACTGCTTATCCCAGATAAGACTTCCTCAAAATATGCCCCTTTTGTTCGTTTTATATTTCTTACTTTTTTAAATAAAACTATGGAATTTTCCTCATACTTATATCGTTGGCTTCATCCTTAGTTAGATTTTTATTTTCATGTAGAGTATATAGCGTTTGTTTTCTAGGAACATATTTTCATTTTTATATGAAAACTTAGAACTTAAAAGTTCAGTTGTCTTGAGAAGCTAGTTTAACATCTAGCGTTGCAGTGCTTGTTTCTCTGCAGAGGAACTAGTAACTTAGAATTCCCTGTCTTTACAAAACCAGAAGAGTCTGCACTTACTGTCACCGTCACCATTTTGACTTTGCTTGTCCAGACATAAAGAGGAGGTTTCTCTCCAGGCACAAATGACCCTACATGGTAAATTATGCACTTTTAAAACTGCCTTAACTCTTTCATGACATGAGGACACCATTTCAGAAATGACTGTTGCATTTAAAATGGGTACATCCTTGACCAGGTGTCTCAGTTGGTTGGAGCATTGTCCTATCCACCAAAAGGTCGTGGGTTCAATCCTCCATCAGGGTACGTACCTAGGTTGCAGGTTCAGTCCTGGTTGGCGCACATACAAGAGGCAACTGATCAATGTTTCTCTCTCTCTCTCTCCCTCTTCCTTCCTCTCTCTCTAAAAATCAATAAGCATATCCTCCGGTGAAGATTAAAAATTCATAATAATTAAAAATTTTAAAAAATAAAATGAAAACATATTGGGTATTTCTGCTGAGTTAACAACTGTGAGCTTACACCAACGGTAACCTCCCAGTCTGTAACTCTAGTGGCCTGTCGGTGCATCATCACCATCTGCCCCTGGTGATTGTCCTTCCTTGGCTGTGTTACCAGGGCTCTCTCTAGAACACAGCTTCAGTCCCGCTAGTCCTTCCTGTCCTTCCTTACATTCCCTGATAGCAAGTCATGCCCAGTTCCTTCCACCACCTTTTATCTCCTTCATTTCCAGCTCTCTGAAGTCTTTCCCTCCCAGTAGCCACAACCACGCCCTCCACACAGGTGGCATCAGGAGCTGTGTGCCCAGCCTATTCTGTCCCCTTCACCCCCCGACACTCTCTGGGCCACGTTCCAGCTGCCTGCAAGTGCGTTGGTCAGGATGTCACATCCTCAGCTCAGACCCTGATGTCCTCACCATCAGGGGCGGCTGCCTAACAGTGTGGTCCCTATCTCTTTCCATGCTTCAGACAAAATGACTCACCGGCCATTTCTTAAACACAGCTTATTCATTCATTTGAAAAATTTTGTCCATTCTGTTCTCTCTGGCTAAAATTATAAAAATGATTTGGCACAAAATGTTTCTATTCAGAGCTTTGTAATTGTGTAGAGATTCATTTGAAACACTCTCCGGCTCCCACCGCCCTGAGCTTTCATTATGGATATTTATGTCAGGATGTACTTTCTGACCCACATCCTAAGTTTCTTGTGTGCAGAAAATGTCAAGTTGTGCAGTGCCTGAATAAGGTGCTCAGGAGATAGTTGTCCAAGGACTATATAACCGCCCATCGACACCGAGCAGTGAACTCAGGACGCCTGAAGCAGCAGGCGGCTGTCCTGGGTTTGGAAGACTGAGCGATGCAACACCGTCTGAGCGGGAAGGTGCTAGGGGAACCTTGAGATGTAAGTTAAGTGTGCTTAAAGAGATCTGTGATATGTAAAGGGAACATTTACTTATTGAGATAACTTGCCTCTCTATTTAAAATTGAAAACCATGATTTCTTCATTTAAATAGTGTCATTTATTGTGAAACTGATTATTTTTACACACTGATATATTTGGGAAAAGAAAACCTGATAATACATGAAAACATGCTTCTCTTACTATTTACTTTCAAACACCACAGCTTTGTCTAGGGATGCAATGCTATTATCTGAATGCCCAAGCAACTGGTTTAATATTTTATATTAGAGAAATGAGGAGGACTCTAATTTTCCTTAGCACTTTACATGTGTATCTAAAAGTATTTTAGTCAAATTATTAAATATTAAAAAATTGGAGAAACATCACTTGAACATAGTAAACAAAGTTCAAATACCTTTGGCAATATCTTAATCCATCATTTTTTGTACTAAGAAAGAAAACTTTAAGTCAAAAAATAAATTTTGTTTAAAAAATTATATTAGTGGTATAGATTTTAAGGGACAGGAACTAGATGATTACACTCATTCCCATAAATGCTGTTTTATACAATGTACTCTGTTATTGTTATACCCCAATTACATATTCTATAATACAGTGTTCATCAGAATTCTGGTTTTTGAGTCATAGTTTTATTTTGGTATTTCAGGTGCCCTATTTTTTCGATAAACTAATATTTTCCAAAAAGTCTCCATGACTTATTTTCACATTTTGTTTTTCTCAAGAACAGCATCAGGTTCACATGGGAGAAGAATTCCAAGGAACTTGTGACTTTTCCCCCTTTGCTGTCTCTTAATTTATAGCAAAGAAACCCCTGAGCAACTTCATCTTGAGAAAAGATAAAATAAAGAATAAGTGACACATATTCACTGTAACCCAAGAATTAAGTCTCTGGAATCAGTGTGCCTGTTGGGGTAAGAAGCTCCCAGCTCTGAGAGAGATTGAGACCCAAGTCCCTTCACATTCCCCCGTGGGAGCGGGACACTGGCTGCTGGCCTGGGCCAACGCCAGAGACACCTCTGGTGCTGGGCATGTGGTACTGGGGTGGGCTGGGGCATGATGAAATTCCCAGTCACTCCCAGTGGAAATCTTTGGGGGGATGTTCCTTTAGGGTCACCACTTTGGGGATCAAACCCTCCTCTTAGCTCTTTTGTAATCCTCCTTTCCTTCTTTGTATTTGTGTTTTGGATTGCGTCTGCTTCTTCCCCTGTCTGGTTTGATAAGGGAGGGACCTCTTCCTGCCTGATGATGCATAGTGCTCCTCCCCTTAGAGTATCAAGTGGGACCTGGGGGAGGGGACGGGGAGGAGAAGACAGGAGGAAGCATAGATTTGTCTCTAGTCCAAACAGTGGAAATTTCTCAGACTCACATGTAGTCTGTTTCATTCCCATAAAGTAGCTTTTGTAAAAATTGGAGGCCGAAGCCCAGGACAGTAATATTTGGTTAATTTTATCCTAGAGTTTCCCCTCTGCCCAAATCACTAAAAAATGTGAGATAAATCGGCCAGCTGACTGGGACTAGGCACTCAGGATCCTGCATCTGTCTTTAGAGGCTCCACTTAGGAGAAAGATAAAGACCAAAGATTCAGGTCATTTATACACGGGAGACCAGAGCAAAGGAAGAAAGGGCCTCTGAGGATTAGAGAGATGTGGAGACCTCATGCTTAGTCTGGATGTCCCTGGCGAAGGGACAGAAAATCCCTAATGACAGATCTACCCGGGGCCTGGTACAGAGAGGGCTTCAGGAAGAACACAGAGGTTCTGAGATGCCATCCAATTCCTTCTGAGGAGCACAGGCAGAGGTTGCTAACAGTCATTTTTATCAGGTAGAATGAACGACCTGAGACCTAACAGAAGTGATCCAGATGGCACCGATGTGCTGTTCAGTGGTGAGATGGCCCAGACTGGCCAACCCCCACTCAGGCCATTCATAGGCAGCACCACTCTCAGGGCTGAGCAAGTGGGGTTTGTTTTCTAACCTCAAAAACAAAACAAAAAACCCTGCTAATTTAATGAAAACTATCATTTTTTAGTTGAAAAAAATCCTACATTTTATATGAAAAATTATACCTTTGTGCAATCATTAATTTATACCAGAATGAAATATAAACCATCTTCTTCCGAGCGTTTTAAAAATTATAAGAACCCATCATATTTCCTAAACAGGATTGACTACGTAGGCATACATTTGGAGGAGGGAAAAGAAATTAGTGCACAAACCATGACATTTGCTTGACAGCAACAATACAGCAGTGGGAAAAAGTAGGTTTGTGGTTGTAATACAAATAAATAATACAATAACTAATAAATAATAATACAAGAATGAACTGTATTTCATGTATTCACAACTGTAAACCTACTTTTGCCCACCCTTGTAGGTTTGCCTTCTTTCCCTATTGTTAATCCTTTCCTCTGGCCCAATGAACCTTTAATACTAATCTTGCTTTGGGATTTGTTGGGTTAAGACTAGCAAAGCTCAAGTTACTTCAAAGTCTCACTTTTGCTTATTAACCACCATAGACATCTAATTTGTTTTCCTAAACCACTCTCCCTGTAGAAAACTCAGCCTTTGAAACAATTAACAAAGCAAAGAAACTGTAATGGAATAATATCTCAGAGTTAAACCAAAATTTTTGCCATAGAATGTAATGAAGAGTTTCTACTATAATCATGTTTGAAAATCCAACCCTGTTTTCTAAGACTATTATTATTATCTTCATAAGTAAAAGAGGTAGTCTTGACACTAAAATGTCTGCATTTGACCTTCTCCCATAAAAGGTAATTTGTTTAATGCTTAGAATAAAGACAGGGAGGAATTAGTTGCACTCCAGATAACTGTCCCACATGGCACTGACCTGATAACTTGGTCACCGAAAGCCACAGTCTGGGCTATTAACAATTAACAAGGGGAGTGGAGCAGTGGAGGCGATAACCATGGCCTGGTTTAATAATGGAGTTCACAGGTGAGCAGGGAAGCACACGTGGCCCGGGGCTTAGGATATGTTCTAAATAAGCCCTAATATGTACGCGCACACAAAAATCAGTGTTCGCAATCTTCATTCTAATATTTACATGAAACTTTATTATTCTCTGACAGGATCAGTCATAAGGAAGTTTACTTTGCATGCTTGGATTTTATAAAATAATATCATCCAACTTCCTTATGTGAACTAAAGTAAGGCTTTGTGAAATGACTTCGGGAACACTGTCTTTTAATATTTGATCTTTCAATATATTTGGTCTTCAGAAGATTTTATATTCCAACAATTGTTTTTATTTTGCATTCCACGAGTATTCAATTAAACATTTTAAACTATCCTCAGGAGCTGTTCTTCTAACCATTACAGTAAAATGGGAAAATCATAAATATTGCAAGGTTTGTTCAATGAGCAAATAGAATGGCCCAACCTGACACTTCCTTCTCTCTCTTTTCTTTTTTATTGGTCTGACTTGCGCAATCATCCGGATTTTGATCAACATGGTATTTTAAACTATAGAGTTGATTTCTCACTGCAGAAAATATAAATGAGAAAAAAAAAAGCTATTTGCAGTTTGAGAAATAAAAACAGGACAGTCTTCCAGTGACGTGCATGAGCAAACATGCAGAGACCCTAATTCCAGATGACTTACCGGCACTCAGAGCTCTGTGTTCTCGGCTCACTGAAGATTTGCAGGGTTCAAGAGAAGACAGGTAAACAAAGACATCTGCTGGTACCCCAAACACGTCTTGAAACACTGGCTTAAGCAGCTGTCTGTGCTGCAAGGTTTTTTAAAGCATTAATATGTTTTGGGTTCTTCGTTTATCTCAAGTAGTGGACAGAGTAAGCAGAATCCTTGAATTTATATCTAATTGAACTGGTTTTGATTGAATTACTATTATTATCTTCAGGAAGACTAGTGCCCCACAAATACAGTTGGAGAACGCAGGGCTGTAGATCTATGTTTGGGAGTAATCAATAGTCACATGGTCTCCTTGAAATCACGAGACTGGCACAGACACAGGACAGACAAGAGCAGAACTAAGCAGGAGAACACCACCACGGGTCCCAGGACAGGCCGAGGGTTACATTGAGTTTATTGTGCCTGACAAAGACTCAGAGAAACTTCAAGCTAGAAGGAAGAATGGAGACCATACGGTTCAGCTTCTTCACTTCCTAGGCAGGCAGTTAAGGACTGGAGAAATAGATGAGTTATTTAAAGTTATACAGCTCATCTACCAGTAGCTCACTCAAAGTCAGGAGAGAACACAAATTGGCCTAAGCTTGCCCTGAACAAAAGCAGCAACTTCTGGTCACAAGACATTGAAGTATGTTTAAAAAATAATTTAACATAGGAGACGGAGGAATTGACTGAGCCCCTTCCTCCCTTCATGTAACTTTCACAGTGAGGAAGGAATGCGCTGAATTGGCCAAGTGGACCAAACCCTTGCTGAGAGTAACCCCGCAATGGTGGAGCTCATGACCACGATGAGAAGAAAAAGAAAAAATCCCTATGGTTTGTGGCTTTATGGAACCTCCTGCTGTTTCAATTAAACTGTTAAATATAGAAGCAAATAGAATACTTTGTTTTTATTCCTCTTGACTGCCCAACGATTCCATTCATCTGACATAGGTGGACTGTTTTTTCTCTTTAGCAAAGGACTCTGTGTGTTGATGTAAAATGGCTAAGAGTGACATGATCCAACTCCAGCAGTACGTTACACACACTTTTATACTAAAAATAACAACTACAGAAATGACCAGAAACTTAGTCAATATGGCCTTAGCACAACCACCGCTGTGGCCCTGTGGCCGTCCCATCCCTGTCTGTCTGCGGCATGAGCCGTGTTTGCTCAGGAAGTCAGCCCCTGCACCCAGGCTGCTCCCCAGCTGCTCCTGTGGTCTGGTCTCATGTCTATCTAATTAAATGTAAATATTATTACAAATTAGAAACTGATGGAACAAGATGCCATTTTCCACCCTTGTCTATGTCTTTATTTCCTAAATAGAGTAGGTGCCATAATAGATATTAAGTATAAATACCTATAACATGGAAATAACATCAGTATCTCCCTCACAGTCTTATTGAGTGGCTTAAGTGAGATAATATATGAGACCATTCTTTGTAAAGCACCGCTTACACAATATGGACTTTTACGATCACTAGTGTTAAGATTGTTATTTTTAAAAATTGCTCCAAGCACTGTAATGGATATTAAAGAGTCTGAACATTTATAAAGCATAGGGTCACAATTTTTAGCATGTAATAATTCTTCAAAAATATTTGTTGAATCAAATATAAAATCAATATCAGACCACTGGAGCACAGTAGATGTGAGTATAGAATAAAAGATGAGTCAGAGCCTCATAAAATTAATGTGGAAAGTGAGTATTAAGGTAATTTTTTAAAAAGTGAGAGACCCAGAGTAATAATTTAATGGAGGAGATAACATGTGAAAAATAGCACAAACCCAAAACGGCAGGTGTAATTATGGGCCATGAACTGTGATTATGAGCAAAGGCTCAGGCGGGAGCTGCAGCAATGTGGTCGGTGTGGGTGGGCACCTGTCTGTGAGGACGGTGCTAGACTGGAGGCGGTTCTGGGAGGGCTGGTCTGCTCTGCTTCCCCACAGGGTCCCCGGAGGCCAGGGTGGCCCTGCCTTGAAGCTCGTCACTTCTGCAGTCTAACCTCGCCCTCCACGCCACAATTAGACATCTAATTACTTAGCATCCACACTTGCACATCTGTGGCAGTGATTTCCACACGCATGTAAACACGCAGTCCTGAGAATTTACACGTTTTGAGCACAGCTCCGTGTGATTCCTGTGTGAGCAAGTGTGGATCCTGTCTGTGGAATGGGAATTCTCTAATAGGAATTTGGCAAAGATATATCTTAAAAAATTCTGGCTTGCTGTGCCCTGCATATTACTTTAACCTGGTCCTATCTGCCACCAGACCTGAATTTACATCCTAATGCCTTGCTATGAGTAATCCTACCTGTTCTGCTTAATCCCATGAATAATCAATCCAATGTAAATATGTCTTAATGCCTCTAATAAAAGCCCCGGCTAAGCAACCCACGAGGTCTTTCTCCCCAAGATGGGGATGGTGGAGGAGACCCGTGGTTGCCGGATTCTCACCTCCAAGCGTGTCTCTGGGTAAGATTGATTCACGCGATCGGGGCGGTCCCCCCACGGATTTTGCGGGTCAAAATCCGCGACACACATCCAAGAACGAACTCCTGTTTCCTGTACCCCAAACCTTGGCTCCTGAGTCTCCCATCTCCGGACAGGCACAGCTTCAGCCCCTCCTTTAGTCACACGCTTGGGATCCTTTTTAATTCCTTCGTGTTGCTCATACCTCAAATCGAAACCATCGGCAAATTCTTTCAGCTTTCCTATCAAAATAGGTCCTAAAACCACGAATTCACCATCTCACTATTTCTATACTACAGTTTGAGTCAAACCCACAAATTGCAGAGGCCTTTCACCGGTCGCCCTGCTGCCTCTCCTGCACCTGGTGTGCGGGGCGGGCCAGGCATCTATGACTGCAGCTGGGCCATCAGCTTGGCCAGGCCTAACCCAGGCGGCAGCAGGGACCCTTCTTCCAGAACAGTCAGAGCTGACGCTACTCTCCCACCCACAGCCCTGCTGTCACACTCAGAATCAAGTGCAGACTTCATCCCATGGCCTCTAAAGCATGGCATGACCTTGCCCTTGACCTCTGCCCTAACCTCAACTTGTCTGCAACTCTGCGCTGAGAGCCCTGCTCTCCAGGCGCGGGCAGCGGCAGCGCATGCGCACTTGGGCCCGTGCGCTTGCTCTTGGGTTGCACGCCTTCCCGCAAGGAGTCAGGTGCTTCCTTCCAATCTCTGCTCTGTCAGCCCTTCGGACGCGTCTTCCCTGACGTGCCATCTAAATATTACCCTTACACGTTTGTTCCTTTACCAGGTTTCCTTTTCCTCATCGCAAGCAACACTAGAGGCCTCATCCTCCGTAGAATCTGTGCATTCCTGGCAGCAGGCCCCCCTCACTATCAACTAAGAGCCGTACCATTCCTGTTACCACTGCGTTCCCAGCACCAGGGTCTGGAACACAACCGGCACTCAGTAAATGTCTGCCTAGAACACTTTACGGCCTCAGAACCCGACTTTTTATTCAAGAGAATTTGTTTTTGATATTTTGAATGTTTACATGTTATCATCATTTGAAGAGGAAGAAGGCTAACTGAAGCCTGCAACTGTTCAACAGCTGCTGGGCACGCATTTGGCTTCTTCAGCCAAGCTCTGAGCTACAGATGAGCATCACCTGCCCAGCACTCCTGTCTAAGGAGTTCCAGAGCAAAGCTTTCTTCACATTAACCTGAGGCCTGTCCAAGCTGATGGGCCCGGCTGCTGTCAATAGATGCACGATCAGCCCCCACAGAACACTTGGTTTAGAAAAATGAGCAGAACCCAGCCTGTTCATCTCTTGAGATTTTAGAATTAGGAAACTGTGAGGTTGGAATAATTAGCTGAGCTGAATGATCTTAAGAGATGGAGTGGGGGACAGCCATTCTAGGTCGTTTGCAAAAGACAAAGAGTAGATAACAGGCAAATGCCCAGTGAGAGGCCAGTCCCTAGTGAGCTTATGGAAAAGTCCTCCAAGGGACACAGGTAAGAGGACACCTCCCCAATTCCGCTCCAGCCCATGTAGACCTTGAACATAACCCCCCTCTTTCTTTGGGCATTTGGGGGTGCAGTTTTCTTTGAACTCAAGAGAACTATGTCATAATCTTCCTAATTATAGACCAAGACCTAAGGAGGTACAATGTCACCCAGAGCTTTCCTTTAGCTTCCAATCGGGGCAATGGCAGCTTAAGTGGAAGAGTTTGATGATGATCATTGAAGCTTGCGAAGCTTTGTGTTTATCCAATCACACAGGCACATCCCTACCTGCTCCTTGTACCTGAAATTAGATGTTGTATTTACCTTGTAAAATACAGGGTCAGGTAGAAGTAAGACGTAATGCCTGCTTGAGTGTGGTTGGTAGGGTACCTCAATGTTTTGCACAAGATGGACAGCAATTTGAACATTTTCATCTAAGATGTCATATGGTGTGCTTGAGTGTGATATTGTTATGTTACAGAATTGCATGCTTATGATTTTGTAATGAAAGATTTTGTAATAAAAATGAGGCACTATTTGTGCCAGATCCTGTATAATGAAATCAGCTGCCAATAAGGGTCCAGGAATGAATGTCTGAATTGGAATCTTACAGGTTGCTTGCTGACTTAAACCATACTTCCCAAGGTTAGCCTTCAATTAGCAAAGGAAAATATAGATTTGAAGCAATTATATGGATAATTCAAGCAAAAACATTACTTTGACTTGAATTACCTGAATAATTGCAAGTTAATAATCTCTTTCATATTGACTTCCTAGCAAGTCAAGTGTCCAGGTCATAGAGACATAGTGTGGTGGAGGCTTAAATTACCCAGATAATTTCACACTTGCTCTACTCCACCTTGTCAACCGGACCTGCAGTATCGTAAAAAACTTCAGAAGAGAAATGATGTGAATTTTTAGCTGAGGCCCAATGTCTTAGTGGGAGTGAAACAAGCCCAGGACTAATGTCACAGAGACTTTGTGAGGGACACCAGTTGTGTGGAGCAGCAGAGGTGACTCAGGGTGGGGGGCAGGCGGCCACACTGAGAGGCAGCTGGGGGTAGAAGGGTCTGGGTCAAAGAAGGAGGGGATCCGATGACGAGAAATTCTCACAAATGGGAGCTCAAAAGCCCAGAGTCACTATGCTGTCAGTTTCATTGATGAGTAATAGCAGAATAAAACATTTTAGGAATTTTAAGTCTAAAATGGTAACACTCTAGTGCATTATACATGGAGTAATTTTAGTCAAATTATATCCAACAAAGTGAAAGGACAAAGAGGTACTCTCCACTAATGTTTTATTTTTGAGGCTTTTTTAAAAGTGTGATTTCTGCAATTAACCTAATGCTGCATTTGGCACGGGGGGAGACATGCCCTTGTAAGCACGGCCCTGCTTGCTCAGTCAACACTAACCATGTTTCCAAACTGAGGGCATTCATGAAGTACTGACTCCGTGTCTGTATTGCTCTAAATCCATCTGCCAGCAAAACAATTTCTGCTGAAAAGCTTTCCAGTGAGAAATTGGACATTTACATTATGAAGGTTATAGCCAAATTATAGTTTAAGATGTATTGATTTATCACATCCATTCACAACTTTTATTACAGACCTACAATGTGGAAGGCAGTGTGCTTTCATACATATTAGCTCAGGCACCACAGAGCAAGTCATATATCATCATTGAATCTCATTACAGGCTACTTTACTTTCTGCTCCCAAAGCTGTAGCTTCTCTATTAAAATAAAGTAGAATTCAAAACGTGACAGCAATATAAAGGAAACCAGTATTGGGCTGTTAGTCCCGGCTTTGTTAAATAACCATATTTTCTCGTCTATACAATTAATATGTTGCTATACAATAGAATGTTAAGGTTTTTCCTCCTACTAAAATGTCTGACTCTGTCTTGTTATTATTACTAAATCCATAATATACTTTGTGTGCTACCAATGGTGGTAATTTTTAGTTATAATGTTGCCTAAGTCTTTTTTCTTACATTGGATGAGTTAAATGAATCTACCAGATCGTATTGGCAAAATATCTGCTTTTGTGAAAGAATGGTTCTGTGAAAGAAAATCTGAAATATGTGGTTAAAAGAGCACTTTGTTTTGATTTGTAAGAATCATTTCTGCTTTAATTTCTATATACATTATAAATCACTATATACATGGAGATGTGCCAAATTACTTATATCTACATACAACGTAGACCCGTTTCTTCCTCATGAATTGATTGGTCTAAATTAGCAATGGCCCTTAGCCATAATTTTAGAACATGTAGGTTCATATTTGAGGGCTCAGTTTTTGTGACTTACTGGCCAGTCAGTGCACTAGGTCAGCTTCTGACACTATTTGGACACAAGTCACCTGAGGTCATGCAGACTGCAGTGAAAGACAGGTGAGAGACCTTCGCAGAGCAGATCAGGTGTGGCACAGCTCGGAGAGGGTACAAGTCATTGATAAGCCATGTTAGGTGAGCGGTCAGCCCCAGAAGCCACACTGATCTACATGAACAGCATGTGTCTGTTCAGATGTCTGTCTTGATTGCTTTCCTCTTGTTTTGTTCAAGGAACACAAACCTTCAGGCTGACGGATCCTGGGAAAGAAGTCAAATGGGCTGTGGGAACTACTTTGTGGTTCAGTTACCAATAGCATAAGAGAAACTACATTCAATTAGATGCCACTGAATGGCGGTTTTTATTGGCTCTTTTACAAAGACTGTGTGTGTGAGAGTATTTCCTCTTTGTCCATTTCTCATGTAGTCATACTCTGTAGCAGGTACTTTCATTGGCCCTCAGAATTTTTGCTGCACTATGTCAACATTTTCATTGTGAGGCCATGCTGAAGGGTTTATTAGAAAGATGTCCCATTTGCTTTTGGTTCAATTTGGCTCTGGCTAGATGCACATTTGTTCTTTGATTTTTTTTTTTACTGCTATGCATATTGGAGGGGAAGTTGGATGACATTTTATTTATTTTAATTTGTCTTTTTTTCATGAAGAGAGGCAAAAGGACGGATGTTTTTGAGAATAATTTTTTTTAGTTACTGATTTCTACAAGCAAAAGTGTTCTCATATACTTGAAGAATTCGTTTTGTAACACAGACTATTTTACTTTAAAATAAGATGCTCTGTACACCTGACTACTCGCCAGAGTGACTTTCTGCTCTGTAGGTATTCCAGTGCTACATTACTATCTACGAAAGTGAGTCTCAAAAACGCTTTCATAGCCTAATGAATTCTTGCAACTATTTGGATATTACCCTTCCTCTTCCTAAATTTTTCACTGAAAAAATCTGACAAAGGTAAACTAAAAGTTGGATTTTATATCTTAGATCTATAATGGATAGTACATTTGTTTCTATTTATGAACAATCTTTCTTTTCTTTGTTTTTCATTATTAAATGTTAGCTGAGTATCTGCTGTGTGCAAAGCTCTGGCCTGGTAACTAAAGTACACAACGTATATAACATAGAGTCACAAACTTCAATAAACACACCATCTATTATTAAAAATAAACTATAGTTATAAACACTTTGCTTTCCAACCTAAAAAATAATGTGCAATCCTAATACAGATGTACAATCCTAATATAGATGAGGAAAAGATAATTTCTTTTTTTTTTTAAGATTTTATTTCTAGAGAGAGGTGAAGGAAGGGATAGAGGGAGAGAAACATCAATATGTGGTTGCCTCTTGTGCACCCCCTACTGGGGACCTGGCCCAGAACCCAGGCATATGCCCTGACTGGGAATCAAACCTAGGACCCTTTGGTTCACAGACCTGTGCTCAATCCACTGAGCTATACCAGGAAAAGATAACTTCTCAACTGAGGATCTGAAAAAGAATCCAGAGCTATGGTAGTTGAGTTGGAGGGTGTTTAGGGCATCTGCATGAGAGATTCAAGGCTGGGAATCCACATATCATGACCAAAATGAGGGAAACACAGGACGTACTAACTCACCAGGAAGCCACCTATTTGATGAACCCACAGAAAAAATGCTGTAACAGGTGCCTCAAGGGTGAACCAAGCTCCCATACCAGCAGGTCTTGAGTATCCATCTGAAGGGGTGGTGTGTATTTAGTAGGTGATGGGGAATCACTGCTGGCATTAAGTAAAAAATAATAATAATAATTACAAATAAATATCTGTTTGCAAAAGATGAATCTGATGGTCAGAATGGGATGAATCAAAATGTAAAAATAATGATGTGAATATGGTATTATTATTGTTATTATTGTCACAATTAGAGAAGGACATTGTCATTTCCTTCTGTCTGCAGAAAAGAGCCAATCGCAGGAGGAGAGCAATGCCGAGTGCACTTAGAGGAGGAGCAAGCCAATGGCAGCCTGAGAGGAGAGGAGACTGCATTGTAACATAGTGAAGAAGCTGTATGCTAGGTATTCTTTATAGGTAGAAAACCCAATTGGAACTTAGAGAAAAACATGTTAGATCATGTAACTGAAAATTCACCATGTGATCAGGCCCTAGTTCCTCTCATTCTTTCAGCTTTATTCTGGTCTATATAGCCCTTTTATTCTCAAGTATAGTGTGATTCCAGAACACCTGTGTGTAGTTCCAGACTCACGTCCTCCCAGCCAAAGCTGATGGAAAGGAACAGCTTCTCTTTCCTTTGATGACAGCACCAGACCCTGATTCACACAGGCCTCTCTGGGTCAGCATCCCTCTCATAAACATGAGCTAAAGCTGGTAGTTAGCCCCGAGCCTCCTACTCATCTGAAACCAAGGGTGACACCAGTTCCACCCAAAAGGCCGTGATGACAAATGGGAAGATGTGGTTCCCCAGAGGAAGACTGGGCTATTTACTAAGAGAAAGGTAAATGGACACCAGGTTGATAAAATAAAAACTTGCATCTGCAAGGAACCACTCCCATGCAAGTGAGGAGAGTGGGACAAAGGCCACTGGAAGCACATGACAGACCTGAGGGGACTGTCAGAGGGAGGGGTGAATGGCAGAGGGGTAATAACTGCATAGTGTTAGAAAAACAGGTATCAAGGGGGATGCCTTGGATAGGTTTGAAAAAGCCTACATATCTATATTCCACATGTAATTTTTTTTAAATCCAGATAATATTGGACTACATGGCATGAGTTACTCAGGTCACAAAACTCCCAGGAGTTGAAGGGTAAATTGTATCTCAGCACTCATTCAGGATTCAAGATTCCATTCGGTATTGAAGCACAACAGACCAGGCAACATTCAAGGTCCTGGAGTCTGGCAGTGAACTTGAGAGTCCCAGGGAGGCAGAAAATGGACAAATGAAAAATGAACATATTGCATGCCTGGTAGTGGTAAGTGGGGTGTTTGGCAGAGCAAGAATGACAGTCCTGGTAGAGGGGGTGGGAGTGGAAAGGGTGACAGCAGAGGAGGTGACATGGGCAGGTGGCTTCTGGGCTTTGGTGGAAAGTTGTGTGTTCCTCTGCGTGTGACAATAATGCACAGAGGTCTCTATGGTCCATTCTCTGGGTGGTGTGCAAGAGGCTGTATGTCAAGAGAAAAGCCCACTGCAGCGGGGTCCACAGTTAGAGGGACGGGTGGGAAGTCATCAGATCGGAGTACATTCAGAAGAGAAAGCTGAAAGACCTGCGGAGTAAGTTCTGGGCTGCCAGGAACAGATGGCATCGAAAGGACCCCTCCATGTCACAGCTGAGCAATGAGGAGTCAATGATGGTCGTTCTCCAAGTCAGGAGACAGGGGGACATTCGGGGACAAATAAGAATTCAATTTCGAAGCTGTTAAGTCTCAAATACAATTAGACATCTGGGCAAACAGACCTGGGGGCATCTAGCATCTTCAGGGGGAACTAGAGTCTGCAGTTCAGAGAGGTGGGAGGTGAGATGCCCTGGAAGAGGTGGTCTGGGATGGCCGGAACCTTTTCAAAGATCTGTTCTCGTAAGTTGTCCTTTTCTCTACCCAAAACCTTCAATCAGGGAGCCAAGATCAGCTGACCCCAGGTCGAAGTTGTGCCCAGCACAAACACAACATTCTGGGGTCTGGGTTTTCCAGTCAGAGACTAACTGAGGAGTTCACAATCCTGGGACCCGCTGGCCCTGCCTCAGGAGGTCCTGCTGCGGTTGCCCGGCCCCCCTGCCCCTACCCCACCTCCCTGCACATGCCTCCGCCATTTGTGCTAGACTTGGGTCTGGACGTCTGGATGTCTGGATGACACAGGTGCAGGGATTGAGACTGTTGTGATGCCAGTTGGATTAGACAGTTACCACGTCTGTCAAGAATTTAGCGGCACTAACTCCCAGGTGCTACCCTTGGGTGGTGACTGGCTGATCCCAAGTCTCACAGCCAAGTGCAGCAAGCAAGGCAGACTGGAGCAGACAGTGCATGGGGCCTCATTGGACCCACGGTCCCCACCCTCCCCCCAGCCCTGAAATAGACTCTGTGGGCTTGGCCACCCAGGAGCAGCTGGGAGCTACAGGCTCTCTGGTGTTGATTCATAACAAAAAGAAGTCCTAAAAATTTAATCGCCAGAAGAAAAAAAAATCCAAGAATTCATGCTAATGCAATAAAAAAGATACGCCCCAGCCCAGTTGAGGAGTGACCCATACTTGACCCGAGTCTAGAGCCTGTGAGTCTGGGAGGAGGTCCAGCGCGGCACTCTCCCAAGAGCAAACGCTAATGCACCAAGTACAAGCAGCGGCCAATCCTGTGAGACCACTGAGCGCCGCGACCACGGAGTGCCCACGGACGGGCTTCGGACAGCAAATGGGGAAGGAGGCTGATAGGCAGAGCCTGGAGGCCGCAGGAGCCTGCTGGAGCCGCAGGACCCTCCGCTGGCCGAGGAGCTGGAGGAGCCTTCCCTGCACGCCAGGCATGGGCACGGCAGCAGGGCTCCCTGAGGCTCCGGCTTTGCCGCTGGAGTGCCTCAGTGTGTCCACAGCTACCGCGCCTGGAGCCTTTCCCAGGAACGGAGCGAACAGGAGCGCAGGGTGGCACCGCACCCACGTGGCCTCCCTGCAGGGGCTGCTCCGGCCAGCAGGGTATGTCCTCCTACAGAAAGTGCTGCCTGGGGCCCAGGCTTGGGAGCCTGATCGGGTTCCGCGGCTTCCAAAGCTACCAGCACAGGGAGCCCAAACAAACAAAGGTCGCTTCTGCAGGGACCACCTTCTGTGGTACAATGAACCACAGAGAAGCTGGGCGGGGGGCACTGCGAGTGCTGGAGCTCTCCAAGATGGGCGATTCTTGGGGTTGGACGTACTTGTGAGCACCACTGGGTCAATGCCTCCACCCCCATTGGGTGGGCGGGGCTCGGCCCAGGGGCTCGGGACTACCTGCCAGAGAGCAGCTGCATGCTCCAGGATGCATCCTGGAGCCTAATTCCTCCCTGAACAAAGGGAGCAAACAGGGTCAGCAGGGCATTAGGATGCCCACCTGGCCACCCCACTCAGAGCAGCTCTGCTATTTAGACAGGTGCCCAGAACACCTTAGGCACCTGCTCAGCTTGATGGAGAAAAAAGCGAGGTTGTAATAAATCATAAATTTTCTAAAATTTCATAAATTTCTAACTGGGCAGGTCATCGTGGGGAGTCATGTTCTAAGCATATAACTTCTTTACCAAAAGGCTTCTGTTTGCCGTAAGCCGGCTCTGTCCACTGTTTCTGTGCGTCTAGGTAACACACCTTTGAGATGCCCCCTTTCAGACCTGTCCTAAAACGTGACCGGCCTCAAGAGAGCACATAGCCTTGGTAACTGTCCAGTAATTCAATCCCCACCTCGCTTTCCCCACCTCTGTGTAACCTTCTCTATGTCCCCTCCTTAATCTCAAATGCATAAAAGGAACAAAAAACTGTTATTCTCCAAGGCCCTTGAGATCTTTGAGCATGTGTCATGAGATTGGCTCGAATAAACTCATAAAATTCTCTACAGGTTTGGGTGCTTCTTAAGTCAATATTCACTTGGCTCAAGCAGCAGGATTCTGAAGCAGCCCACCCGGAACCACCTGCGGGCCTGACCCTGAAGCTGGGCACAAGCTAGGGACCACGGCGCCCAGCCGGCCTCCCACTTCCCGTCCAGTGAACCTGGGTGAGTTTCCCTCAGAATTCCAGTTCTCCTTGCTTTAAGTAGCCAGTCGTTACTTTATTTCAGCTGTTCACAGAAAATCCTCAAGGTGGATAAGGGTTGAGATAACCCAGGGAAGGAAAAAAATGGGTGACGGCTTTCAATTTCAGTTTTTGTTTGGATGGCTTACCGAGAGTCTGGACAGCCTCTTTGCTGGTCAAATGAGAGACTGAACTCCCGGCAAAATAGTCCGTGGGGTGAGCACAGATGTTCAAGTCCCCATAGGAGTGGTGGAGACAGATGTCAAGAATCGCCTCTGTGGTAGCAGAGCCGATCAGAGAGGAACAGGCGAGAGCTGGGCTAGCAGGGCAGGGTGCCCTAAAGAGGGTTTACCCCAAGGGAGGGGCCTGCAGGGGGACCTGTGTCCCGGAAAGCACCGCAGCTCCAGCAGTGTCCAAGGAGCCGGTCGCCTGAGGAGAACTCTCCTGGAGGCAGCCTGCGGGAAGTCCATAGTGTCTAGCTCATTGGGAAATGTGCATGGAAAGGCACGTTTTCCTTAGAAGTTTGTTCAGACTCTACAGAGCTCAAAATTAACATGGGAAATTGTGCCTCAGAGGCCAGTGAGCCTACGACCATCAGCCGTCAGACGTGTGTCACACTAAGGGGGCCGAGGTGAGGGTCCCTCTAAATTAGTCTTCATGTGTGCTCAGTTAGAAAGTGCTGGCTATAAAACCAGACAGAACGAATGGAAATTTTATCAAGTGGTCTCTCCAAGCTTTGAAAAGAGGATTCATGTAAATTAATCAATCTATGATATCCTTTACATTTTGTCCCAATTCTTTGAGGTATTGAATATGGCTGTTTTTATTTTAAAATGGGGAAGGTCATTTGGAGCTTCACTAGTCAAGGACAGGTATAACTCATAAATGCCCCCTAAACAAAATTTGGACCCAGCTGTGCTCTGGGTCTGTATCTATCTTTGTATCTTGTAAATGTGAGGTGAATTTCTACCTCTGGATGGTACTGTTAAAATTAATGAAAGGGCAGGTGCTTGTAAGGATGGAACATCCTAAAATTCTCTGAAATATAGAAACTAACTCAAATGCTTTTCAAGTTCATGTGATCTAAGATTAATCCTTAGTAAATAAAAGCTCAAGTTTGTTGGTTTAAGTAAAACAGACTTGTCTTTATTTTTCTTGGCTTTTAGAAAAATAGGTCCATGTTAATAATTGACTTTAGTGTCAATAAAATATGTTTCTAGAGGTTATAAAAAGTTTTCATAAACTTACCAAGCTAAAGAATACTAATTTCATATTTCTTAGTTTTTATAAGAAATTGTGATTTTAGGGGTTAAAATCTCAATAAATGTAGGGATGATTTTGCCACGTTCCAGAAGAGAACACCTCAAAAGATTTGTTTTATTTTTATGTTAAATTCTATTGGGAACATTGTAAAGTGAATGATTGAAAAAAAAAAAACAAACTTCCAGGGTATATTGTATGTGTAAACAATTGTAAGTAAAACAAACAGTGAAGCCTATGAGAAACCCAGATAGCTGTTTAGTTCCTGCTGGCTCTGTAGTGCTTTTAAGCTGAACTCAGATAAAGGAGTGTATGAGCAGACACTATTGAAAGAAGACATTTTACACTATTGCCAAGGTGTGATAAAGTCACATCAAGAAAATGCCAAGTGGGTAGCCACTTCCTTTCACAGTGAGCTCCCAGGAGACAACGGCTTTCCCAGAGTCCACTGACTGCCAGCTGGAGGTTTAGTTTACTGGAAAAGACATCAAATAAAAGACACTCTCCAATCTTGTTGCGAGGGACCTTATCAGGTGTCCAACCACAAATGGACAATTATCCCTGTCTCTGACACTCAACTACACCTGCACTGGGCACCAAAGACTCCTCAGGGACAGGAAGCTGCTGTCACCAGAAGTAGACAGCTGTCCCAAGCCACCAACAAGGCCTGTATGCCTACGAATTGATGTTGAAGTCAGTATCCATTTTTTTTTTACTCTCCCTAATGATTTTAGTCATAACAATAGTTATACTTGTTATTTAGGTTCTTCTATGCAGTCCAACCATTTATGACTACTGAGCATGTGTAAGATAACTGTTAATACTCTTTTCATGGCTTATACAAATTTTACAGTAGATGCCGAAGACAGAAAAGTGAAATGGAAGGCAAAATTTGGATCCTGATAGCTCACAGGATAGAGACAATCCTGAGAGTTTTCTCACAATGAAGTCTGTAAGACTTGACTGCCTTCCATTTTCCTGCCCTTCCCTTTCGGGAAAAGTTCCGTCTGAACCCACATCCTGTGGTTGTTGTGGTGTTACCCCATTCCCAGTTTTCAACAAGATGATGTTGATACTGGGACTTCCTAGAAATAAGCCTTCGTAGGGCTGTGAGATCAAACTACTTGACCAAAAAGGTTGGACATCAATGCATCCTTCTGGTTGATTAATGACCAAAAGAGGGAATTGTGGATGACAAAGAGTGCTGTAATAAATCATAAACCCCTAGCTAGACAGGTCATGGTGGGTAGTCATGCCCCAAAATACAGCTTTTTAGTAAAAGGTTTGTCTTTGCCTTAAGCAAGCGCTGTCCATTGTTTCTGTGCATCTCCGATGAGACAACTTTGAAGTGCCACTTTTCAGACCCCTCCTTCTAAGAGTTAACCAGCTGCAAGAAAGCGAATCTTAACTTCCCTGTAATCCAGTTCCCACCTTGTCTCTCCAACCTTCGTGCCATCTTTTTAAAGTCCACTCCTATACTTCAAATGCGTAAAAGAAATGACAAAACTATTACTCTCTGGAGCATTTGTGGTCTTGCTCCCCAGCATACATCATCAGTTTGGCCAAGTAAACTCATGAAGATTCTCTTCAGATTCAGATATTTCTTACACCAACAGCTCCCACAGGTCCCCCGACCCCAGGCACACACAGCCAGCACAGAGCCTGCTGCCACATAAGGCTCCTGTTTCAAGACTAGACAAGAAAGAGTTTTTGTTTATTCATACAAACAATCACAGAAAGTCAAACAAAGTGAAAAGACAGATGACTATCTCAAGTGAAAGAACAAGAAAAATCCTCAGGGGGAAAAAATAAAAGCCTAAGAAATGGAGATAATTAACTTGCCTGATAAAGAATTCAAAAATGGTCAAAAGGATGTTCACCTAACTTGCGAGTGGAACAGGAGGAATGAGGGATAACCCAAACAAAGAGTTAGAAAGTATAATGAAGAACCAAGCATATCAGAAGAACACAATAACTGAACTGAAAAACACATCGGAAGGAGTCAGAAGCAAATTAGCTAACCCAGAAGAATGGTTTAGTGACCTATAAAATAGACTAAGGGAAATCTAACAATCAGAACAACTGAAAAGAAAATGAATTTTAAAAAACAAGGATGATTTAAGGGCCCTTGGATAACATCAAGTAGTCAAGTATTCACATTGTAAGGCTCTCAGAAGGAGAAAATGAATAGAAAAGAACAGAAAATTTATTTAGACAAATAATGGCTAAAACTTTCCTAACCTGCAAAAGGAAAGTGAAACCCAGGTCTAGGAAGCACAGAGAGTTCCAAACAAAATGAATCCAAAGAGACACATATCAAGACATATTGTAGTTAAAATGACAAAAATTGAAGCTAGAGAGAAACTCTTGAAAGGAGCTAGAGGAAAACAATGAGTTACATGTAAAGGAAACTCCAGAAAGCTCTCAGCTGATTCCTCATCAGGAAGTTCACAGGCCAGAAGGGAGCAGCAGGAAAAGTGCTGAAAGAACTGAAGAGAGGTAAAGAGCTTCCAGGACAAGCAAAAACTAAAGGACTTCATCGCCATTAAACCAGCTTTACAAGAAATGTTAAAGGGTCTTCTTTAAGTAGAAAAGGAAATGCCCTAGCCAGATATGAGAAAATGTGAGAAAGGGGAAAACCTCACAGGTAAAGCCAAATATTGAATAAATACAGCAAGTCAGACATCTAAAAAGCTACTGCAAAGGTTAAAAAAAAGTGTCGAACAACTTAAACTACAGTAAATGGTTAGGAGATACACAATATAAAAAAGATGTAAAACACAACATCAGTAACATAAAACATGGAGAGGGGAGTAAAAATACAGTGATAAAATGCATTCAAACATAAATGTCTATTAGCTTAAAATAGACTGCAGTAGATATACATAAACCTCATGGTAACCACAAACCAAAAACCTACAAAACATATACTAAGCATTAAGACAAAGGAAACCAAACAAAACAACGAAAAATAGCAAATCACAGGGACAAGATCTAGAAACAAAACAGAAGAGAACAGTAGAAACAACCAAAAAACGATGAACAGATGTCAGTAATAATTACTTTAAATGTAAATGAATTAAATGCTTCAATAAAAAACAAAACCATGGGGTGGCTGAATGTGTAAAGCTAGTAGGTGTGGGAATGTCCACATAGGCCAAACCAAAGCCCAGAGACAAAGAATGTTGACACCCATTCGATGTGACCCGCCGAGGAGTGACCCCCTCAGGTGAGCTGTGAACGACACTAAGCTGGCAGAGTCTATAATAGGAAGCCATATTGACTAATAACCTTGCTCTAATACCATAAAATGTCATAATACAGAGACAAACAAACTTGTCCCATCATCAATTTGTTATTCATCAATTAATTCATTAATTCAATAAGCAGTTATTCAACACCTATTATATATTAGCCATCCTTTAAAGCACTGGAAATAGACTAGGCAATATATAAAAAACTAAAAATTCCTGCATTTGTGGAGCAGCTTTTCCAGTGAGAGACAACAGGTATTAAACATAATAAATAGGTCAATTATATAAAGCAGGTGAAGAGGGTAAGATTGTGAAGTGAGGTGGAGTCAGGGAAGGGACAGCAACTTGGAACGGAAAAACAGGAACTCCCCTAGCAGAGGCCATCCAAAGACACTCGGAGCAGGAGGCGTGATGTAAACAACGGGTATGCTCTGACTGGGGTTTCGTCATTGTCTTATTTTTATTTAGTAGGTATTTTATATTTGTATGTTAGAGATAGTTTAAATGTATTGTGTTGTTCATAAAATGCCACATGGAATGAAACTACTCTGAGGGCATCTGAGAAAAGTGAGGGCCATCCTTTAGGTGCTCTGGACTGCAGTGACCACAGGGCGTGGAGTCCCAGAGTCTTGGGAGGTGAGCGTGACCGAGGTTGTTAATGAGCGGGCTGTACTCGGTGGGATGGGGGCCCCTTTGAAACCAGAGGGAGAGAACAAGCAGAGAGGCAGCGTATGCCTCTGGGGCGGACATCCTGTTCCTCTGAGACCCATTCTTCTTCCCAGGAACCTCCCCAGCTGCCCTGTGGGCAAATGGTATGGGCAGGTCCTCAGCCACAGTTGCATAGATAAGGATATTGATGTGACCCAGGCTGGGCTGATCAGAATTCCTCTCCAGGCACTTGAATTTGGGATGTCTCTGCATGTGGCTAAAAGTGAGGATTTATAGACTCCATAGATGAGGGGCAGCCGTGTGCTTTTAAAAGCAGTCACAGTCCACAGTCCACAAAACAGGCAGAATAAAATTGATGTGCAGAGAGAAGGAAAGGTCACAATACTATGTACCTCCAAAAAGAAAGAGCCTGAGGAAGTCTCAGCCCCTAGTAGCGTTCATGTGCTAGTTCCAGCCTCGTCCACAGTGTGGCTACGTGGCCTGCTCTGCGCCACCCATTTATTTTTTTAGTAAATGCATACACAAGCTCACATATCTTCCCTATTTATTTTCTTAACATATCTGTGGTTATTTTTTTAACTTGAAAATGAAGAACACTCATAAAACCAGAAATAAAACAGGACTCAAGTCAACCACTCACTCACATATCTGAATAAACAGCAGTGGCTTCTGGAAGCAGTAAGTGAAAAAAGTACAAAAGTGTCCAAAACCACATATATGATGACCTTAAGGTCTGAAACTACAGAGAAAAGGAGGAAGAAGAAAGTCCATTTGCACATTCTGCTGACCACATTGTCCAAAGCAATCCATAGATCCAGTGCAATTCCTATCAAACTATCAATGCTTTTCTTCTCAGAACCAGAACAAATAACTCTAAAATGTATACAGAACCACAAAGACCACAAATATTCAAAGCAATCTTGAGAAAGAAGAAAAACATTGGCAATATCACATTCCCTGTCAAACTATATTATAAGGCTAAAGTAATCAAAACAGCATTGTACTGGTACAAAAAAGACACGTAGATAAATGGAACAAAATAAAGAGTCCAGAAATAACCCAACACATATATGGTTGACTAATCTCTGACAAAGGAGGTAAGCATACACAAATGGTTAAGATCATCTCTTCAATGAATGGTGTTGGGAAGAGCTGAACAGATACACGCAAAAAACAAAAAATGGACCACTCTCTTATGTCATGTACTACAATAAGCTCAAAATGGGTTAAACACTTAAATAGAAGGCATGAAACCATAGAACTCCTGGAAGAAAACATGGGTTATGAACTTTTTGACATCAGTCTGAGTGATATCTTTTTGATATGTCCACTTGAGCAAGGAAAACAAAGATAAAAATAAACAAATGGAATGATATCAAACTAAAAGGCTGCACAGTAAAAGAAACCATCAACAAAATAAAATGACAACTCGCTGAATAGGAGAACATATTTGCAAATGACACATTGATAAAGGATTGGTATCCAAAATATATAAGAAACTCATACAATTCAAAACAAAAAAAGCAAACAATCTGATTTAAAAAATGGACAGAGTACATAAAAAGACATTTCTCTAAAGAGGACATAGAGATAGCCAACAGACACATGAGAAGATGCTCAACATCACTGTCACTAATCACCAGAGAAATGCAAATCAGAACAACAATGAGCTACCACCTCACACCTGTCAGAATGGTTCTCATCAATAAATCAACCAACAACAAGTGCTGGTGAGGGTGTGGAGAAAAGGGAACTATAGTTCACTCTTGGTGGGAATGCAGACTGGTGCAGCCACTGTGGAAAACAGTGTGAAGGTTCCTCAATAGATTCGAAACAGAACTACTTTATGACCCAGCAATTCCACTTCTGGGTATTTATCCAAAGAAAATTGTGGGAATTCTTTCCACACGTGTGAAAACACTCAGTCCTGGGAATTTACACGTAAAGAGCTCGGCTCCGTGTTATTCCCATGTGGACAAGCGTGGATCATGTCAGTGAAAAAGGAATTCTCTAATGGGAATTTGGCAAAAATGTATCTTAATAAATTCTCTGACTTGCTGAGTCTCTCCCCCACAGAGTCAAGAAGCTTAAGTTAATGAATCCCTGCCTCAATGTTTTATGGTCCTAAAAGTTAACAGCCCTAGTTAGCTTACCCTCAATTTACTTGTCTCCTGTTTAATGTACTACCCTGGTCCTGTCTGCCACCGGACCTGAATTTACATCCTAATACTCTGTAACTGAGTAAACCTACCCCTTATCTATTCCCTTCCCATATATCCTCATGACCTAACTAAAAACCCCTGTTCTGCATAAGTCCATGAATAATCAATCCAATGTAAATGCATCCTAAAGCTTCTAATAAAAAGCCCGGCTGAGCTACGCCCGGGGCCTTTTCGAAGATGGAGTGAAAGGCCCGTGGTTGCCAGACTCTTTTCTCCAAGCGTGTCTCTGAGTAAGATTGATTCACGCGTCAGGGTACGGTCCCCCACGGATTTCGCTGGGACGAAATCCCAGCGTCAGAAAATGAAATCACTAGTTTGTAAAAATATATGCCCCCCTATGTTTATTGCAGGATTATTTATAATAGCCAGGACATGAAGCAACCTGGGTGTCTATCAATAGACACAGATAAAGAAGATGTGAGACATTATATATATATATATATAAAAAACTATTTTTTACATCTTAAAGCCTATATTATGTTTCACAAGCTGTAGAAATCACAAGTTTTATTTACATATATATAGATATAGATCTCTCTCTCTCTCTCTCTCTCTCTCTCTCTATATATATATATATATATATATATATATATATATATATATGTATGTATCAATCAGAGCAATAATGGAGTAGCAATACCTGGAGAGTAATGGTACCAGAGGTGGGAAGTGCTGGCCAGCTTTGTCCATTCATTTTTCATGAAACAGGCACATCATTGTTGTTAAATTACAGTGTACAATTTAGATAACTAATGAGATTCTTTGGGAGCAAATGGACCTTAAGTGAATTTCACATTAATGATCTTAGAAATTTCACTTTCTGGGGGAACCAATTTATAGCGCAACAGTCTGTTTATTCATTTCAATAAACACTTATTGAACATCTCTTCTGCGCCCAATGGTATATTAAACAGTGTTGATGGGGGAAATTAGCAAGACTGGATCGTTCCCTCAAGATTTTCTCTGTTTAAATGAGACATTAAGCCATAAATTATGTGACATATACTATGGGGAAAAATAAGCCTTGTAAAGTAAGATGAGAAAACTAAAGATGAGAAGCTTCCTTATAAATGCAGTTGGGATTTGAACTGAGCACTGATTTGTGAGTAAAAACACTAACAAAAATGTTACTAGCATGTTTTAGTCAAATGCCTATACTGCAGAATAGTTTATGATACAGTTACCATTACTAATGTGCAAAGTTCAATGTGATTCAAATGTTTTCCAATAAAGTTATAATCCTCCTTTACATACATAGGGAGGCACAAAATGCCTTAGCCCCCAAACTTACGTTGCACAGGTAGCACAGAATGGAAAACTTAGTACAGTGAATAATAATACATTTGTAGGGCACATTATGGCTTTCAAAACATTTTATCATAACTTTCACCAAAAATGTTGTATGGGCAGTTAGCAAAAGAATGACAAAGCAGTTTCAAGACTCTTATTAATTACCATGCAGTATAGGGATTGAATCTATTAATAGAAGATTGAATTGAAATATCAAGTTTGTCAACAATAATCTCTAAGACCACAAGACTTAATGTTCTTGTTATTAAAATGATATAATAGCAACATTGTGGGGTTATGATGAAAATTGAAAGAGAAATTAGGGAGAAAGAGAAAAAAAGAGATATTACATGTATTTCTTTTTTCACGTCTTGGCCAAATTAAAATTACTATTGTTTTTTACATCCTAAAGCCTATATTATGTTTAAAAGCAGATTGTTTTGCAAGCCGTAGAAATCACAAATTTTCTTTATTTACACTCTTGGTAAGTGTTTTTGCCAAATATTTTAAATAAAATGTTTAAAATTGAAGATGTCCGACTAGCATGTAGTTGACTGGACGGCCTTACTTCTGAGGAAGGAGGTAAAGCCTTCTCGAATCATTGCAGCAGCGCTTCTTAAACACTGGCCCTTTCAGCACCCAAGGTGGAAAGAGCTTACAGGAGCCTCTCACCTGCAGACAAAGGCAAACTGTGGGGCTGCTGGCCTGGAAAAGAGCCATATGGATGGGGATTAAGCTTTATTCCGAAGACTAGATTTAACAGATAATAATAATTGAGGTCCCAACATTGACCAATTCCTAAATTAAGAAATAACACACACACACACACACACACACACACACCTCTTTCATTCTACTCTGAAATTTAGGAACAGACATAATGTGCATTCCTGGCATCAACAAACTGAAACCCACAGACTCCCAATATTGGCTCAGATCTCTCTGTGGTCAGGACGCAGACAATTCCGCAGGGAGGAACCTACAGACATGAACTAAGCTGGGGGAATGCTGGTGGGAGGAGGGTACAGGGTGGAGGAGAATAAAGGGGAGAAAAAAATGGGACGACAGTAATCACATAATCAATAAAATATATTTTTAAAAAATGATAGAGCCGCAATCTGAGACCGGGTCTGTTGGACACAGTTCTGCATTATTTTTTCCTCTGCCCATGTGACTTGTTTATGCTAAATGCTATCAGACATTAAAAGAATGAGAGAAATGGGTTGGTTTCTGAGCCTGAAATGAGCCCTTATAAATAGATGAGAGATGAGTATAGAAGACAGTCTAGGTAGGGCTAAGCTTGAGCCAAATTATGAAGTATCCCACCATCTCCACCTGGGGATTTGATTGGAGTTCCTAAGATGCCTTAGAATTAGTCATCAAGCAAAAAGCCCCCTGGAGTAAGCACTGAAATAGATTAAATTCAAGTTACAGACAGGTGGACATGTTTGATGGTAATAGTGAGATAAGGGATGGGCTGACCCGCAGGTGAAGATTATGAAAGAACTGCTTGGCAGATCTTAGCTAAGGCAACAACAACGGGAAGGATGACGTGTCACATCCTCAGCTTTCTGTCCCTCCCCGCATTCGTGGTTCTGCTTTTGTTCTAATGAGTAAGGTATTTGTATGGCTCTGGGAAAGTTACTTCATCCGTTGGCCTGCAAAATGTCCTCCTAAACAATGAAAGACTTTGATGAGAAGTTCTCTGGGGGTCCGCAAAACCTCTATGACATCATTTTTAGATGAAAAACCCCCCAAAATCTCAGGATCCTTCTAAATGTGTATTTCAATGGTATTTTGCTCAGAGGGTGTTTAATAAATGCTTCTTGAGTAAATAGGTCCCTACCTCCCACACAGGAAGTTGTTATAACCTGATGAATGTAAAATACTGAAAAAGTGTAAAGACTGCAAATAATGAGTGTTCTTCAGAGCACAGGAATTGTTTTCCCTTTTGATGAGCAAAATAAATTAGAAATGAGAAATGTAAATTATAGGACATGCTAAATTTTGTATTCAATCAGGGCAAACGAACAACCAAAATAGCACTCATTTTAGGGTGAGTATTTTTTTCTTTTTGTAGATTCAGCGGTTTTTCTGGGCAAATCTGCTCATGTCAGCGGCGAATGCCACTCAAGAAAAGACATTGGTGATTGACAGCATAGAAAAAAACTGATGAATTAGTCACCAAAGCAATGAAAGTCGAAGTCTATAACAACACAGTTTATGGATGCAGAAATTATAAGTAAAAGTTTTCTTCCCGAAGTGTGAACCCATGTTTTTAGCTAATTAAAACTCAAAAAATAAAAAGGAGGAGAAATAAAATGGAGAAGAAATCACCATAACTTTTACCTCGGAGAATAGAACCAGAATATTTTTCTCCTACGATAATGCTTTTAATGTTTCTAACATTGCATCAAGGAGAGGTGCCAGTGCTCAGCGAAAATAGTTCAAAGAGATTTTAAAGAAAAACTAATAGAGAAAATGGTTAATAAAAAAGAAAAATAGAATTTGAGTTGTATAATAATCATAGTAAAAGTTTAGCAATCAAAGATAGCAGTCGAAATGGAAACAGAATCAGTGAGAAAGTTCATATTGTCTTTTTTGATATTGTCACATATGTCTGGGTTCACAACCACCAGGTGTGAGTCAGTGTGGCCTTGCTGAGTACTCTCTGACAGTTTAGATTGGCTGCATCAGTAACTGTGGGACCACTGGGTCTGAGGAATCCTGGACGGAACACAGCCACGCAAACTCAAACCTGCTTCCATTGCCGTTTGGACCCAGGGCCATTCTTATCACCGTGGTTCAGACCCCCTCAAGCAGGAAAGCTGGCCTGTTTCTGTGATCATCCCTGGGGGCAATAGTCTAAACTCTCAAAGGTTCCCTGACTCCTGGGACTTACCTCATATGTTAGACCAAATATATACCTGCGGGTATTCGTGACAACCCTAAGAGTAAATGACATGGTGACTAGATTTTTTATCACTCTCAGTGGTTTAATGATCATGGGTTTCACTGAGGACCTGGCTTTTTCTCTTACAAACTTTCATAATCTCTCTTTAATTACACAAAAGAATTGAATTCAGAGGGCAGTCGCCCTCCTTGTAACTCATGTGAAGCCCATCTTCTTTCGTTACTTCATCAACTGATTAATGGATCACTCTTTGTTACAGGGCAGAGTATCATGTATAATTTTATACTGTACTTCCTTCCCATCCAAACAGCAAGAGGAAAGCAAGCAGTGTGTTTTTTGTGTGTGTGCTTTAGTCTCTCGACATTGGCCCCTGTTCTGTATGTTATTACTGAAACCGTCAACCTTCATGTGATCACACAAGGAAATACCATTTTTATTTCAGTAAAGATGCAACTCTACTTCAGACTTTTCTGATACGGTGGATGGGCTACTCAACTCACTATATTATTATTATTTCTATTTTTGTCTCATGATCTAAATTCACTTTGGTAAATGGTAAACTTTTATAAACAATGGATTACAACCACTTTGAGTTAATATTCTCATTTCTTGAGAAAAAAAAACAGAAGTGAGACTGAGTTGCTGAATTATGTGTATAGATTCCACTTTGAACCCAGGCATTCTGGATCAAGGTCTAGAATAATTAATATTAGGCTGCAGTGGGCAGCTTCAGCCAATATCATCACTTTGAGGTCTAAAAACCACCTTTTGCCTTCACAGCAAAAGAACTCTGAAGTTGGCATTCTAAGTTAAGAAAGAAATGAATATTAGAAAAAGAAATAAGTTGGTTTTGTTTATTCTTGAGGGGAAAGAAGTGATCAGAAGTTTTTGAACATTGTGACTGCTAAAATATGTTTTGACTTCTCTTATGAATACCTAAAACCAGAAATTTAACTTATAAAGAATTCCAAAATGTATGGTTGTAAGAACTTTTATAAATTTCTAGTAATTTGGGTTTTGGTTTTGTGCATATAAAATAATCAGTAGAATGGCTCTTTACAAATGTGAAAAATAATGTAATTCAAACTAGTTCAAACTTGTTCACATTTTTAGTAGAATATTTGACATCGAGCTTTCAGTTTAGGCTTCACTTCAGATGAAATATCAAGAACTCACATTGGTCGTCATTAATTCAGGACTCAAGGTAGAATTCCTCTGAAGTCTCGGTGGCTTTTCTAAGAGTTTGCATTCCTGGCTTACACTATCTCAAATCTGAGTAAAGAAAAAAAATCGTACAATTGGCCAATGTAAGCTTCATTTCTGATGTCCAACAGTTTCAACTGAAATGAAACAAAGAAAACAAGTCCATAAGGTAAAAATAGCCACAAAAAAATTGATTCTGGAGAAATTAAATTATTCCGGCCAGCCCTACCATGAAGGAAATAAGCAGCGCCATCAAGTAAGGAATTCGAGGGAAATTGGAATCACTTGCTCAACGATAGTCTCGCACGACAGGGAAGAGCAGGGTGCATGACAGCTCCAAACCTTGCAGTCTGTGCTGTTCATTTTTTTTCAAGTTTGCTTTAGTGGAGGGAAAAAAAGGGAATGAAACCCATTCAAAGGTTGAAGTCCAAAGGATTCTGAAACATTTTCAGTCATGTAATCTTGATTCGGTGAAATAAAATATATTTTGAGCTAAGAAAGATTTTATATTAATTTTGGCTGATGAAGAAAACCATCAAACTAGTGGTCCTTAAGTGGCTTCATGTATAGGGAATTAAGTTCAGGGCATTCAAAGAAACTTTCCAAAATGCCTTTCCCGAATGTGCCACAATAACTCACAAAAAATTAATAAATTTACCATTCAATTCCTTTTTAAAAATATGTTGGTCGGATTTCCTATTCCTTATGCCATGCCAGTCAAAACATGTTCTGTTATCCTACATGCAGACATAAGTTAGGGAAAAAATAAGTCAATAATTTTTAAATTAATATAAGTACCTCTTTATTGTGTAATTTTTAATAAATACTGTGTTTTCTCATTGGAAGAATAATGCAAAAGTCTTGTCAGTTCTTAATGAACTAAGGGAAATAGTAAAGATCTGAGCATGCCATGCTGCATTCAATACTTTTTAAATGATCTGGAATATTTTCATATGGGACAGACAAAATTAGTCTTTCCATATTTTAACCCTAACGTAAAATAATGTCCGGAAGCAATGCCAACTGGGAATAACGAACAGGAAGACTTTGTGTTTACAAAAGATTATAGGATCACTCATGTCTGAAAAAAATATATAGGCAGGGCTATTTGCAAGAATATCATTTAATTTTGTCATGTGATTTTACTAAAATCACAGGTGTGACAAAGCCTTCTCAGTGGAATGAAATATTCTTCTTGCTTAATTAAAATCCCATTGGTCAAGTATTGTATATGACCACACTAACTCCTTATGTAATATACAAAGCCCTGACTTTACTATTGCACATAAATAGTCACAAAATTTTGTATAAGTAATTAAATGTGCTCTATAGTGACTCACTGTGATATATAAATAACCTTTGATTATGTACAGAGAATGTGTACATTTGCATTTAATAACAATGAATGATTTAAAATAGATGTGGGAAATCAAAAAACAAATGATTCATGTTTCTTGATACAGTATAGAGTGTCTAAGATGATACATTAAAGATGTATCATTAAAACCTTTCTGGTTTCTTCCAAAAGAAAATTAGGAAGGTCTGATGCTCGTAACCTGTAGGCAGGCAGTAACAGCCACCACTCTGATTCGAGCTATAGTCACGGAGAGTGGTTTCCCTACTGCCCAAGGTCCATGGTAATTTGCACTTTTACACGTAAAGGCAGAAATGCCGAGCCACTGGGATCCTGATGGTTTCTTTATTGCCATTTTGTGGCCTAGCCTCCCTAACATCAGTACACCCAACTTCTGACTCCACTTGGAGAGAAACAAATTTAAAAAGAGAGTGATGGGGAGAAAGTTCACTGAGAAAGTAAGAGAAAGACCAGGAGCAGGAGATAAGAAATTAAGCTAAGGAAATTATATTCAAGAGGAATGATGTTATCTAGCCTGGAAAACAACTTGCTCCAAATGGATTACTTGAAAATAGCAGCCATTTGTATTTGCTCATGATTCTGTGGGTCATCACTCGGGGCTGGGCTGAGCTGGGAAGGCAGTCGCTGCCCGCTCCTGTGTGTGGTTGGTCCTCAGGAGAACTGCCAGTCGGCCTCTCTGCTGTGCTGCCTCATGCCCGGAGACTGGTCTGGACCGGGTGTCTGTTGTTATTTCATGTTGTAAAAGCAGCAGGAGAGGGAATTCTCCCCTCAGAGGGTCCCTTTCAAGTATCTGTGAACTCTGTTGTCCACGCACTGAGGGGATGTGGGAAGGGATCACACCCACGCTGGAGGGGAAGGAAGCCTGAGTTGTTGGGTTGGGTTCTGTCATTGTGACAACCTACCCCAGACGTCATAGACCACATTGTCGTAGGATGAGACCGAGAAGGGGACCATTGGATTTGGTATTAAGAGGCAAGCGTTAGCAGTAAGAGACGGGTGAACCCAGACATAAGTCGAGAAAAGGGGTTGGGGCAGCAAGGTGGGGGGGATGAATCCTCTTGTAGTGACTTATTGGTGAGAGAAAGAGCAGAAATGGGCAAAGCCAGAAGAGGCAACACCATTAGGAATTTGTCAGCTTGTTTGTTAGTTGGTTTTTATTGTTTATTTTAGGCAGAGGTAATCTCAGCGGTTTTGTCGTCCAAGGAGATTCAGTGGAGAGGAAAACAGAAAGGCTCTGAGAGAAAAAGGCACAGCTACTCCTTAGGCAAAGACCAGTGGATGAAAAAGCGAAGCGAGTGGCACTCACCTTGAGCCCTGAACTGAGCGAGGTGTGAAGGACAGCAGCGTATCCCTACGCGTTAATGATTAGCACAGGAGTCATGTAGGAAGGCGCTTATTTGCACAGCGATATAACTGGCACTCAAATAAACTTCCTTGAGAATCTCCCTTGCCTTCTGTCTCCTGCAGTCTCACCGCTCCTGGCTCTGGGAGAGCTCCCCGACTTGCCCCCTGTCTTGACCAGATGGCCCAGAGCACTGCCATGTAGAGCCCTGGCCCACCGACCGGGTTCCCTGATTGATTTTTGATTCACTGTCCTCCTGATAGAGAGGAGAGAGAACAAACATTTTTCATATCCCTAGAGTTTAATCCTTGGGAAGTTAAACAAAGGTTTCTGTGTCTCAGAGAAAAAAGAAGCATTTATGTAGTTGAATAGTCTAAAAGGTCAAGTACACAATATAAATAAATGCCTGCACTTTCCAAGTACTGCATCCATTTATCCCATCAAACACTATTGACACTATTGTTAATAAACCACATGGCAATCACTGCACAGCGGACAGGGAAAAAGTGAGATCTAGTTCTTGCCTTTGGATGATTAGAATGTTACAAATGGGGTGGTGGTCAATTACTCTCCTGACACAGTACTTACATAAACTATGTCTTACATTTCCTTTGCAGTTAGTCATATAAATAGTTTAGGGGTGTGTGTGTGTGGCGGGGGCGGGGGGGGGTGGGTGGGAAACAAACCGCTAAATCCTAGCCAAAAGATTTTGTAAAACCAGTAAAATAATATAATCATTTACTTTGCTTTGAAATGGGAGTGGGTAAGAATAAAGAAAGTCACCTTGTCACTATGACTTAAGGAAATCACTTTACTGTCACTGTTGTTTGTTTCCAAAACTGGAGAAGCCAATGAGAAGACCTGCTCTATTGTTGAGAAATGGAAAAATTCCATAAAAAAATTTAAAAAGCAGGAAGTAGTGAGTTAGACATATCAATGCCCATCTTACCTGGGGTAGATAAAGAAAAAATATTCTCACAGATGTTGAAGGCAATCTGAGACTGCCGTTTGGCCTTAAAAAGTGCCAAGTGGAAGATTAGACAGAAATGCTTTTCAGACACTAGAATTATCTTTGGGTCATGTGATTTTTAAAAAATGATGACTCCTGACCTCTTTATCCCCCCACCCAAAAACTCTAGATTTTTGAAAGAACCTTGAGTAATTATAATGAAAGTGGTTTGTAGGGCAAAACTTGGGGAAATACAGACTAAAAGTGAGAGATGGAGGCTTCAACCAGTGCAGAAGCTTCTGCTCTGTTCTCCCTGAGCCCAGCTGCACCTTCCTGGTCCTTCCTGGCTTCATGCAGAGTGTCTGCTTCCCCTCTGCCTACAGCCCAGCCTGCAGGTCCAAGTTTAAACACTTGGATAATTTTGATGGGGACAATTGATCTTGCTTTGAAATGGTATTTCAATCTGGACTTTCACCATTTTTCTCTTGTGCACTTTGCCATTTTGGAGAAGAAGAGGAAAAGGAGAGAGATGGATGTCCCATGTCACCCTTAACCACTGAACGTGTGAAGGGGGGAGGCAGAGAGAAGACACAAAGTGGCTCCAACCAGCCTCCCCACGTGCCGTTCCTTGCAGGGCCATTCCGAGGCCAAGCCAAGGAAGGAGCTGAGTGGATCACGTGATCAGCCAGACCCTTTCCCTGGGAGATGGTGAGGAACAGCTGCTAGGCAAAGGAATGTCAGTGGGAGGAGGAGGGTTCAAGTGTCTTAACCTCAATTCATCATTAATGGGGGAGTCAAGGATCAACCATCAGGTGTCCAGAGCCCTCTGTCCCTGGCCTCCTTTAGTCCAGCCCATAACAGCTCAGACTCCTCTCAGCACTGAGTGACCCTGGGTTTGGACGGAAGACACTAACATGATTAAGATGAAATCCCTGCTGTGGAGAGCCCTTGCCTCAGTACCTGAAATCTAACGATGATCATGGTGACACCGAGTGACCTGGAAAGCAGCATGGGAGCGTGGAGAAAAAGAAGCTGTGTGGCGGTTTCCTGAAAACCTCAGGGAGGAGTTCAGCCTTTGACATGAGACCGGAAGGATAGGAGGTTGGTTGTGTAGCGAAGGAAAGGCCACTCGCAAGAAATAGCGATAGAAGGTCAAGTTTCAGGGACCTGGTAGTGAGGTGTAAGCTGTGCTGGAGACACATAGGTGCTTTCAGTGCCAGACAGAAGTGTGACGTCGTAGAGAGGTTCATTAAACGAGTCAATATTTAATAACACTTAGGTGTTTGATAAGGAATGATATAAAAGAACATAAACACTTTGTAAATACGTCAGACTGAAAGTTTATATTTTCTTCTTTTTAGATCTGGATCTTTAAACACACATGGAAAAAAATTCTCTTAATTCCCTAGAAGCTAATCTGTTTAAATAGTGTGTACAGGCATTAGAAATACCTGACTGAGGCCACATACAAAACTCCCGCCCTGCAGACCAGGTCAGAATCACGGGGCAGCTGCACTGTCTGGGCAGCTGTACTGTCTGGGCGGCTGGGACCCTTCATCTGGGGGCTTAATGGCAGGGCGGGGCTCAACAGTCCCCACCCAAAGAGCCCATCAAGAACAGTCCTCCCACACGTCACCAAGCTGCTCCATTGTCTTTGTGGTAGGAAACACAATTGGGGAGCACAAAACAGGACTGAGTCTCACATTAATGCCCCTTCCAATGAATTTGGATCAATTGGCTCAGATCTAATGTAGATGTGAGTAAAAGAAGAATTTCCCCAACCTAAGAAGAAGAGGTTTATTATCATATATCATAAACTTGAAACTAATTGCCCTTTAGAGAAATTTAGATATACTTTATCTCTGACCTTTGGGTTGTAAGTTTCAAACAAATATCTAGATATGTTATATCTGTGTTTATCCATATTTTGCGCACTTTTTTGCCCAATTTTTTTAGGGGAAAAAAGGATGCCCATTATTCATGGGTAGTACTAACTCCGTATCTATATAAATGTTTTGAATTCTTTTATTTATGCTTACATGTTAAAAGTGTAACTCTAACCCTGGCTGGGGTAGCTCAGGGGATTGAGCACGGGCTGCACACAAATGGTCACTGGCTTGATTCCCAGTCAGGGCACATGCCTGGGTTGCAGGCCGGGTCCCCAGTAGGGGCCATATGAGAGGCAACCACACATTGACGTTTCTCTCTCTCTCTTCCTGCCTCCCTTCTACTCTTTCTAAAATAAAAAAAAAGTGTAACTCTAGAAAGCAATAATGATATCCATATACAAAATAATACCTTCTCATCTAATAACCGGTTTTGTTTCTAAATATAAATAAATAGATTGAATTAAAAAATTAAATGAAAGATTTTTTCCTGAAAGTTTGGGTCAAAAATGTGGGTGTGCTGTATACACGGGAGTGCATTACACCACAAACTATGGTGTATACCTGGAGTGTTTATGTGTGGGTATTGGGTGCGTGTGTTTGTGAGTTTGTGTACAGGTTAGTACACATACACACATTTCCATGTTCTTCCTCCTGTATACAGGCACCTCATTTGATTGCACTGTTCTTTATTGCTCTTCACAGATAGCGTGTTATTTCCAAATTGAAGTTTCTAGGAACCCTGAGTCCAGCAGGTCTGCCAGTGCCTTTTCCAACAGCATGTGCTCACTTTGTGTCCCTGTCCCACTTGGTAACTCACTGTATTCCAGCTCATTCCTTATTATATTTGTTATGATCTGGGATGGGTGATCTCTGATGTTACTGCCGTCACTGTTTCAGGGCACCAAGACCGCGTCACGTAAGACAGCAAACTTAGCTGTAAATGTTGTGAGTGTTCTGACTGCGCCACCAACCCGTTTCCCCATCTCCCCCACCCCTTGGCCTCCCTGTTCCCTGAGACACACCGACAGTGGCCTCCAAGATAATAGAAAAACTGGTGAAATCTGAATAAATTTATACTTTAGTTGACAGTACTATATAATGTTTAATTTATTGATTATACTAACTCTGTTATGGTTCTTAAAACTTTACTATTAGGGTATGTAAAAGGTATCCAGAAATATTTTACATTAGTTGGTAGCATTTTTCTAAATTTAAAATTATTTACAAATATATAAACAAACTAATCTCCTGCAGATAAAGACCACAGGGCTTCTGCGGAAGCCAACGTGACCCTGCCCTGGGCATCCACGCCCAGGACCCACACACAGGGCCCCTGAGGAAGCCGAAACCCACTGACAAATGCCCATCTCAGCAGAAACCCTTGTGTGAAGGAGAGCTCATGGGATGAACCAAAAGGAGAATTTGGACCTAGAAAATAGATAAAATAGAGCAATATAAAAGACACCCTGATGGAAGTAGGTTTCAAATGTTTAAAGAGGCTTAAAAATAAACAATAAAAATAACGAATACAAAAATGCATTTACTTTTGAAAAAGATAAGTAAATAAATTTATCATGGGAACACATTATTGCCCTAGATAGATCTCTGGTTTTTATGAACTGATTAGCTGTTGTCATCTCAAAACAACTATACATAACAAAATATTTGGTAAACAAGGAAAAAATTAGAAGAACAGCATATCTTAAAAGTATAAGCAAATTTGACAAAACCAGAAATCCTAAAAAAAAAGAATTTAAAAAGAATTAAAAATTCTTTCAAAAAGGAATTTTAAAAGAATTAAAATTTCTTTTAAAAAAGAATTATAAAAGTCTGTCTGGAAAGAATCCAGCCATTATTAATATAACGAGAATGATGTGTGCGACATAGATGTAACCTGGCAGCCAAGGAGAGTGGACTGGAATGTGCATGCATGAACAGTGACAACTTCACTGTACTAGTCAGTAGGGGCGGTAGACGCCATAGAACAAGCATGTGTACTGTGTGGCCGTCACATTCAAAATGACTGAGCAAACAGAGCAGTGAATCTGCATCAAATTTTTCATTAAGCTTGAACATTCCTCTGCAGAAACTATTCAAATGATTCAGAAGGCTGCAGCTATGGGCAACTGGTGATTGACAGATTCATCACAACAGTGTGCCCACTCATGCATCATGTCTCTTGAAGAGATTTTGGCAAAACATCAAATCACTCAGCTCCCTTACAGCCCAGATTTGGCACCCTGCAACTTCTGACTTTTCCCAAAACTAAAATCACCTTAGAAAGAGAAGAAATTTCATACTGTCAGTGAGATTCAGGAAAATATGACATGGCTGCTGATAGCAATTGGGAAAACTGTGTGAGGTGCCAAGGTGCCTATTCTGAAGGGGACTGAGGTATCATTGTCCTATGTACAATGTTTTTTATATCTTGTATCTTCTTTAATAAATGTCTCTATTTTTCATATTGCATGGATGGATACTTTCTGGACAGACCTCATATGTACACTGTATGAGCCAATATTTTATTATTTTTATTTTTAAATATATTTTATTGGTTACTATTACAGTTATCCCATTTTCTCCCTTTACTTCCCTCTGCCCCGCACTCCCCATTCTCCCACCCTTTAGATTTTGTCTATGGGTCGTACACATAAGTTCTTTGGCTTCTACATTTCCTATACTATTCTTAACCTCCCCCTGTCTGTTTTCTACCTACCATTTATGCTACTTACTCTCTGTACCTTTTCCCCTTCTCTCCCCCTCCCACTCCCATGTTGATATCCCTCCATGCCTTATATAAATCCCCTTAACATTTCATATAATAAAGGCTGGGTGATGATGAACTCCTTGAACTTGACCTTGTTTGAGAAGCACTTTGTCTGCCCTTCCATTCTAAATGAAAGTTTTGCTGGATAGAGTATTCTTGGATGTAGGTCTTTGCCTTTCATGACTTGGAATACTTCTTTCCAACCCCTTCTTGCCTGAAAGGTCTCTTTTGAGAAATCAGCTGACAGTCTTATGGGAATTCCTTTGTAAGTAACTGTCTCTTTTTCTCTTGCTGCTTCTAAGATGCTCTCCTTATTTTTAATATTGCGTAATGTAATTATGATTGTCTTGGTGTGTTCTTCTTTGGGTCCAACTTCTTTGGGACTCTCTGAGCTTCCTGGACTTCCTGGAAGTCTATTTCTTTTGCCAGATTGGGGAAGTTCTCTCTCATTATTTGTTCAAATACGTGTTCAATCCCTTGGTCTTTCTCTTCTTCTTCTGGCATCCCTATGACTTGGATGTTGGGATGTTTACAGATGTCATGGAAGTTCCTACGCCTCTCCTCATTTTTCTGAATTCTTGTTTCTTCCTTCTGGTCCACACCATTGATTTGAGTCCCAGTTTCCTTCTCTTCCCTATTGGTTCCCTGCACATTTCTCCTTATTGTCTTTAGCGTATCCTTCATTTGTTCATCTAATTGTGACAATTTTCTTCCAATTTTGTGAGCATACTTATTACCAGTGTTTTGAACTATACATCTGATAGGTTGGCTATCTCTTGATCACTTAGTTGTATTTTTTCTGGAGCTTTGTTCTGTTCTTTCATTTGGGCCATTTTTTTTTCTTGGTGCACCTATTACTTTAAGGGATGGAGCCTTAGGTGTTTACCAGAGTAGGGTTACCTACAACGTTACTGTGTTTTGATGCTGTCTGAGGGGGCATGGCCTGGGAGGGAACAATGGCACTTGCTCTGCTCTTCCCAGCTCCCAGTCACTTTCTCCTCTCCTGTGTGGCTAGGAGTTGCTCCCGCTGCCGCCTAAACTCCCACAGGTGTTTTCTGCTCTGCTCCCCAGCTCCTTCTCCCAGTTTATCTGTGCACGAGTGAGGGACCGCCCAGTCCACCAGTCTTGGTCCCGCTGTTTCCCGAGGGCTTCTCTGGTTGCACCGGCAGCTTTTTGGCCAGGCATGCCCACCGTGAGTCTCTCCAGGCAAACTGCTGCCTCCCCACGTGCCCTCCCCCTGGCTCCGCCCTGCTTACTGGTCTGGATGAACATGTCCTCTCTACCTCCTTGGCTGTTAGACTTCCAATTGGTTCAATTCTCTATCCGTTCCGGTTTTTAAATTGTTGTTTTTCCTCCTTTGGTTGCGCGAGGAGGCACAGTATCCACTTATGCTTCCATCTTGGCCGGAAGTCCTGTATGAGCCAATATTTTAAACATAGCTGAAGAAATAATAATTATCATAGTTGTAATATAGCCTTATATTATGTTTTAATAAATATTGCTATGTATAATGTTGTGGAAATCTCTCCTAAATAGCATGTGTGCATGTGTGTGTTAGTAAATAGTGTTATTTTCTATGAGCGTGGTAATGATAGACAACTTAATAGGTTGCATAGGGGTAATTTCTTATTCATTTGGTTAAAAATAATCTCTCCCTCATATAAGACATTAATTCCTGTTGAATTCAAGATAAAATTATAGGATAAAATATTTATAATTAGAGTGCTAGCCAAGCATGAAAGGAAAATTAACAAATTTGACAACATAAAATTAGAGTATTTTGTTCAGCATTAGAAAACAAAAGAAACATAACATGATGATGGTCAGAGAACAAATAGGGACACACAGTGACCATTGAGGGAGCCGATGTCCCTGGGGCTTGTGAAGTTCTTTCTTAGGCATCGATTCATTTAGTCAACAAGTGCTTATTGAAAATTTACTTCGTGTCAAGTACAGACAGACTCTGGAAATGCATCTGTGAAGGAGGTAGACATGGTCTTTGCCCTTATAAAAACCTAGGTTTTAGTGGAATAAATTACTTTTATTCTAAAACAAATAAATCAACAAATGATTGCAATGATTGCGGGCTGGAGACTATGGTGAAATACCCCATGGAGAGCCCAAGGAGGGAAGCCCAGGGGCCCTACTGCCTGGGGCTGTCTGTGAGGCCACACTGCCACCGGGACCACTCAGCTGGTGACCAGAGGTGCTGTGAGCCAGCCGCCTGGCCAACTGGAACAGCACAGGCCATGGTTCTGAGGCAACTGAGCAAGCTTGTCTTTTCTAGTATATTAAGAACTTGAAAAAATCCAAATGGGAGGAGTGAGTTAGAGAAATTACAGCACAACCTACCACTTGGGACATAGTCAAAGTATTTGGATTTTACTCTGGGTTCCTTGGAATTTATTTACATACTTTAGGCAGGGCAGTAATTTCATGTTTTGTCTTCCTCCTTGCTCCTGTGAGGAAATTGGATTGGTGGTGTGGAAGAACAGGAGCAAGGACATGAGGTCGGAGATGGTCATGGAAGTGCGGTGCAGGCAAAAGTGGTGTCACTGGAGGTGGAGATCAATGTCAAAGTCAAAGCATATGATGATATGATAAATATGATAACTTAGGGATTTAGGTTTTAGATTTCAGCATACATTACTGTTTAAAAATTAATTTTAAATTAGGCACTTATATCATTAGGTGATTCCCAAAATAAGAAATATAAACTTTTAATAAAACTGTGAATGGATTTCCTACCTTACTGCAATGTGACACATCCTAGCCCCACGTAAACCATGCCTATGAAGGACTGATGGAACCAGACATTGGCGTGGGTGCCAGGAAGAAAGGCACACCGACGAACTGGAGGCCCGCCTGCCTGAAGCTTTCTGGAAACTGATTCGGTAAGTTATTTAATACAGAAATATCAGTTTTAAAAGTTCAACTTAGGTACAAAAAATATGAATCCGCAAATATATTTTACACAAAAATACAGTAAACCATATTTCTCACAATACTGCCTGTTGAAGGGAAAATGCAAACATTCTGAATGTTCATCGATGAGGAATGTCTGGAAAAATGAGATTGTATTTGCATCTGGATTAAACTACATTTTGTGGTAGTTATTAGGATGGTTCAAAAACATGACATTTCTCTCATTCCTGGGTATGTATACACTTCACGCTTTCTTGTCCTTTTAAAGTTACTCATGGTCAGGAGTCTTGATTTGCCCAATGAAATGAGAGCTACTTTGTTGAGCTGAAGCCTGAGAATGATTTGTATTTTCTTCCCCTTTAGAATAGCTATAACTTGCTCTAGTAAATTGAGTAAAGATAACACAGAGCAGAGATACAGGCAACTTCAACAAATACGTAGTTGAACCAAAAATAAGTCTTTATTGTTTTAAAGCTTGAAACTTGGGAATGGTTTGTGTATTACTGAAGCATAACCCAGCCTACTGTAACTGATGAAAAGTCTCTTTTACACTTAAGTATATATCCATGGTACAGTGAAGAAAGAAAATTGCAGAATAACATGTATATTAGAATCACACTTTTAAAAATATATAAAAATATATGTTATATGAGACAGGAAAAATATCACAAGATAGACATACAAATGTTAAGAACTGGTAACTTCTGGAAGGCAAGAAACTTTAAGTATTATTTTTTCTTATATGCATAGTAAATTTATTTTAACACAGGATACAGTTATTTCTAAACTTAAAAATAATAAAGAAAAGATTAACCTGGTCAGAAAAAAACATACTATAAATCCATACTGATTGAAAAGCCTTATGTGCATGAGATAAACATGATCAATGAAAGTGAATAGCAAATGTAGAAGGATTCAAATAGAATTGAGTAAAGAAGAATTTATAATTTCAGGTCTGTGCAGAAATAACTTCAATGAATTGTGTTGATATATTGGTTAAACATTTGGGAAAGATTAAGTAAAATCTATGCCTCCTTTTAAAAAAATTAATCCCAGATTCATTACAATTATGACTGTAATAGTTAAATCATATGGACAAATGGTGTATGTCTTGCAGATTAGGATGGGCTTCTCATTTTGATGCCAAGGCCAGGAAGTGTATAAGTAAATTGATAGATTTGACTGCATGATCAATCAATCAACTAAATCTATCAAAGTCGGGAAATATTTGCAACACATGTAACAGTGCTTAGTCAAAAATCTATAAGCCTGCCATGTAGCTGGTATGACTCAGTTGGTTGGAGTGTCCTCCCATAAACTGAAAGGTTTCAAGTTCAGTACCTGGTCAGGGCACATACCCTAGGTTGTAGGTTCAATCCCTGGTAGGGGCGCTTGTGGGAGGCAACCAATAAATGTTTCTCTCTCACACCAATGTTTGTCTCTCTTTCTCTCTCACTCTTCCTCTCTCTCTAAAAAGAAATGAAAAAATGCCCTTGGGTGAGGATAAAAAATAATAATAAAATATACAAGCCTATACAATAACATAACAATTATATTTTAAGTAAAACTTAGCAAAGATGTTTTAAATTTTTTTTTTTATTGCTGGACATTCAGGACCATAGGGGTGCCTATTCCTGGAAGTCTGGACTCATAAAATGTGACTAATGAGCAGCATAGAGTATTTTACAAAAGTAAGAAGTTATCAGTTAAGGATATATCCAACAATATGGATTTATTTATTTATTTAAATTATATTATTGTTTATGCTATTCCAGTTGTCCCAATTTTCCCCTTTTGTCCCCCTCTATCCAGGGCCCCCTACTCCCTCAGGAAATCCCCACACCATTTTCCATGTTTATGGGTTGTGCATGTGTGTTCTTTGGCTACTCTATTCTCTGTGCTGTACTTTACATTCCCATGGCTACTCTGTAACAGTCAATCTGTATTTCTTAATCCCTTCACCTTCTTTGCCCATCCTTTGAACCCCCTTCCATCTGGCAACCATAAAAACATTCTCTGTATCTACGATTCTGTTTCTGTTTTGGTTGTTTATTTATTGTGTTTTTTAGACTCAATTATTGATAGATATGTATTTTTTGCCATTTTATCATTCATATATTTCTACTTCTTAAAGAAGACCCTTTAACATTTCATATAATACTGGTTTGGTGCTGATGAACTGTTTTAGGTTTTTCTTGTCTGGGAAGCTCTTTATCCATCCTTCAAATATAAATAATAATTTTGCTGGGTAGAGTCATCTTGGTTGTAGGCCTTTGCTTTTCCTCGCTTTACATATTTCTTGCCAATCCCGTCTAGCCTGCAAAGTTTCTTTTGAGAAGTCAGCTAACAGTCTTATGGGAGCTCTCTAGTAGGTAACTGTCTCCTTTTCTTTCGCTGCTTTTAAGATTCTCTCTTTGTCTTTAGAGAAAAGAACTAGAAATTTAAAATCTATTTGAAAAAATAATGACAGAAAACTTCCCCAACTTTGTGAAGGAGATAGACATACAAGTCCAGGAAGCACAAAGAGTCCCAAACAAGATGAACCCAAAGAGGCCCACTCCAAGACATATCATAATTAAAATACTAAAAGTTAAAAACAAAGAATAGGTTCAGTTTTTAAAAGAACAGGTGATGAGTGAGAAAATTATAAAAAAGAATATGTTTAACATAATAGAAAATATATGTAAACAAATCACATGTGAACAAAAGAACAGCGCAGATAGAGAAACACAAACAAAAAATGTACAGTAAGTACTAATATACATATCTAAGTGGGAGAAAGTTAAAAATGGAACAGGGAAATGGAATACATAAATAAATATAAAACTAAAGAGAAGAAACCAAACAGGATTGGACTTTGCAGACCAATGATGATAATGAGCTATACTACTTATGAGTATGGCTCGTAACTTCATACATTCTCTTCCCACAACTAAGAAATACTTGTGTTTGCTATTAAAACTCTTCATGGACATTTATGCTACAGGTAAGTGGTGTGGAAATCTTAGATTTTTCTGTTTTCAATAAAAGGTATTCTAAAAATATATGTGCTAACACAGGCTAAAAAGTGTCTTTATCAGAAAATGGCATAAAAAGTTTGTCTTATTAAATTAATTCAGTATTACATTTTGATAAGATGTAAAATGAAACAATTGCAAGTGTGTATTGCATGTGATTTCCTAATTTGCAGATGAATAGTAAAATTTATGGCCAGCATTTTTAAATCAGAAATTTACTTTTTTAAAGCAGTTTTAGGTTCCTCAAAAAATTGAGCTGAAGTTGTAGAGCTTTCTCATTACCCTCCTGCCCCACACCTGCACAGCCTCCCTCACTATCTGCATGCCCCGCCTGAGGACACTTTTGTTATAACTGAGGAACATAGGGTGACTCATTATTGTCACCCAAAGCCCATAGTTTCCATGACAGTGTATTCCTGATGTTGCACATTCTGTGGGCTTGTACATGTATAATGACATGTCTCTGTCCTCACAGTCTCATGCAGAGAGTTTTGACTGCCCTTAACCCCCCTGTGCTGCACCTGTCCATCCCTCTCTCACCTGGACACTGTGCAACTGCTGATCCTGTCACTGTGTCCATAGCTCTGCCTTCTTCAGAATGTCCTAGAGCTGAAATCACCCAGCATGCACTCTTTTCCGCCTGGCTTATTTCACTTAGTAATACAGATGCTTTTTGATTTATGATGCGGTATATCCCGATGAACCCAATGTAAGTTGAAAATATCCTAAGTTGAAAATTCATTGAATACATCTAACCTTAGTTTAGCCCACCTTAAATGGGCTCAGAACACTTATATTAGCCTACAGCTAGGAAAAATCATCTGACACAAAGCCTATTTAACAAAAAAGTGTTGACTTTATAATGTCACTTATTGACGACAGTGTCCAGAAATGCCAGCATACGGCACATTGCAGAGCATCCCTGTTGACCCTGGAGAACGTGCGGCTGACGGGCGTGGGGCGGCCCTGCTGCCCAGCGTCACGACAGAGTGTCTCCCACACACCACGACCTCAGAAAAGCTCAAATTACAAAATCTGAAGTACAGTTTCTATTGAACATGTACCACCTTGCCCGCATCATGAAGTCAAACAATCATGTCAAACCATGGAAAGTCAGGGACTGTGTTCTTTTAAGCTTCCTCCCTATCTCTTTATGACTTGATAGCTCATTTCTTTTCAGCCCTGCACAGTATTCCATTGTCTGGATGGACCACAGCTTATTTGCTCTCACCTACTGAAGGACATCTCGATCACCGTCAGCATTTGGCAATGATGAATAAAGCTGCTGTGAGCATCCACGTGCAGGTTTCTGCATGGACATCGTTGTTGAACAACTTTGGGTAAATACCAAGGAGTGCAATTATTTTTATAAACACAATGTTACTTTTTTCCCTCTCAAGCTAAACAGTAGTTTCAGGCATCCAATACTGGACATCCCACACTCTAATAACTTTCGTTCCCTGTGTTATGGAAAATAGTTTTATTCTGATATGACAGCTCCCCATATGTCTTTGCTAATGAAGTCATTTACAGAAAAATGTGCGCCTCACCTCATCTGGCCACACTAACCTGTATTTTTCCTTCTTCCTATGCAATTCTCTTTCCTGCTGCTACACTTTACTTTTTAATGGCTGTTTGTGTTGTTTCTATTGACACTGTCATCCAGAAAGATGCAGATGGTTAAAGTGAAGGTACAAGAGTCCTGGACGTAGGTCAGGTCAGCTGGGCACAGGGCTGGGTCAGGCTTACCTCGCCAGCAGAGCTTCCCCGCTCTTTAGCTGTGGGGGATGAAGAATTCACTCTTTCATCTGTGGACTGATGAGAGTTTATGCTTTTACTAAGGATGTGGTCAGGCAATGGCAATCTGCAACCCACACACAAAACACAGCACTAAAATCTTCAGCATTAACTGCATGTGATTTAGCAGGGTCATTTAGAAAGATGATTCATCAGCAGTAGGTGGAAACTGGTTCACTAAACCCAACGCTTAAAGGGAAGAAAGAGATGAAATAGTTTCTGGATTCCCTTTTAGGCTAGTAGCCAGGTGATTCAGAGCCCTTAAGAGCCCTGACTCAGGCTTCATTTCTCACTGCTGATAGGTTGCTGGAGCTTCCTGCCAAACAATTTATATCTTTCCACACTTCGGTTATGTAAATCTCCAAAATAAGCTTCCAGCAGAGGTCTAGGGACTATGCTACCTGTAAGCTTATGTTCCAAACTACTAATGTGTTTCTTCATTCTTCTTTCTAATTCGTTTCGGGTCTGTTTGTGTGTCGGTTTCTCCCCAACGTGATTGTACATTGTGGCAAAACTACGGGATGGGCACTGCTTTCCTGGGGCCTGTGCCTCCTGTGCAGACTGGTTGTGTGTCTCCATCCAACGCTGACAGAGCCCCACAGCCCAGAGGATCTCACATCCCAGACTCTCTCCGGGCAGCCTTGACCTCTGCAGAAATCTTTACCATTTTCTTGCCATGCTCTGGCAAGCTGCCAGAGAGAACAGATCTGACAGCCTCCTCCTCTGACTGGTAAGTAGCTCACAGTTGACCCCTCAGGAGAACTTGCCCTGTGAAGTGCTCCTAACCCCGGGCAGTGCTCCGTACCTAAGGGCACCAGACTAAATACCTATGCTTTAAAGAATCCTAAGATGGAGGCTGGGAAATGCTAACCATTTGCCTGGAGCAAATGTGTGGTGTAACTTGGCTCAGCTGCTGAGCCACGGTTAACTCAAGGGGCTCTTTGTTCCCCTCAAACATTTTCTACATGCCCCCTAAAGAGATTTTGTATCCAGGGCACATATCTTACAAGTGCTATAATTTGGCATTATGCCACATTCCAAGAAGAATAGAATCGAATAACAAGTATCATTCATCCACTACAACCTGTGATATAAATTCTACTCCAGGTCAGCTCAGGATGAGGTGTTAGAATGTGTTGAAGGTATCTTGCAAGCAGATAAACCTCTTAAAGGAAATTGCATTTATTTCACCAGCAAAGTGGTACAGTCTAGATACAACTGATTGTCCTCATAGTCCAGCATCCGGTGGTTTCAGTACATTTTTATCAGTTTATTACAAAGGCTTTTTTTTTGTTACTTTTGTTCCAAAAGTAACATGTTTGTTATAGCACACTTAGAAAATGCAAAGGAATAAACGTCAAAGTTTGCGTTACTACTGTAAACATGTATTTATGCATCTGTCCCTTCTGGAGGATCAGCTGAGCCACATGATCCAGGCTGCAGCACAGGGTGCAGGAGAGCCGAGGATGACAAACACGGAGTCCTGTGAGCAAGGCAGACTCGGTTAGTGGGACCACGAGGTCTAGAGAAGGAGTGCTGCTTTAGACTGGACAGTAAGGGAAGGCCTTTCTGAACAGCTGTTGCAGCATCTGAGCTGACACCTCAGGGATAAGCAGGAGCTCATCCTGCCATGCTGCGGGGATCAAGTCCCAACATGGAACTGGCCGCGCAGAGACCGAAGACTGGATTGCACTCGCCAGGGGCGCAGAGTGGGAGGAAGGTCAGTTTGACTGGAGACAGATAACAGCACAAGTGGAGAGGTGCTCAGGGGGTCAGGGCCAAGCCATGCAAGCTGCACTGTCCAAGGTAGGAACCAGTGGCCATTCGTAGCCACTCAGCACTGCACACCCAGCTGCAGCTGAACCGAGATGTGCGCCTGTGCCCCAGGTTGTCCTTTACTGGACAGCTCCAACTGAGAGCCTCCTACGTCACAGTCAGAAGTCGCAGTTTTAAGTACAATGAGAATTATTTAGAAGATTCTAAGGAGGGGACATGATTCACTGTTTCATGAGATTTCGTTGTTTCTGTTCAGAGAAAGGACAAGAAGAGTCACCAGGAAAGGCGTAAGATTGTTGACGGTCAGCTACACCAGCACATTATAAACAAAGATGGAGAGGAGAGGCAAGTTTCAGAATTTATTTTGAAAGTGGAGCCATTGGAACAGAGATGACTCCCAGCTTCTGAGTAACTGAGTAAGTGAAAGATTTCAGGGCCATTCAACGGGATGGCAAAGACTGGGTTAGTGACAGGCTTGGGAGTAGAAGAGACCATTGTTCTGTTGTAGCGTGTTTTGAGATGTCCGTCGGAGTTCAAGTAGACTCTTGAAAAGAGAAATCAGGCAGAGAAGTGGACCGAGGAGGAGGACCCAGGAGGTTACAGGTCAGCAGGTATACATAGTGGGTCCCAGAAATCTAGTCAATCACTTGTGGCAATGAGCATAAGCAGTCCATTATGAAGCCTTCAAATCAGAAAGAAGGGAGAGTTAGGAGCTTGTTAAGAAAATTCGTTGTGAAAATAAGACAAAGCAGCTAGTGGCTAGAGAAAGACAATGTCTGTGGGTTTTTTAAAAAGACCTACTAGTGGAATTCTATGCAGCAGAGAGAAAGAAGGAGCTTATACCCTTTGTGACAGCATGGATGGAACTGGAGAGCATTATGCTAAGTGAAATAAGCCAGGCGATGAGGGACAAATACCATATGATCTCACCTTTAACTGGAACATAATCAACAAAAGAAAAAAGCAAGAAAAACATAACCAGAGACATTGAAATTAAGAACAATCTAACAATAGCCAGAGG